>CM075858.1:87422174-87670356 GCA_037975125.1 Latrodectus hesperus
TTCTGACATGAAAATTTTTCAAACTTATAATGAAATTCTTATTTTCACTGCGATTATAGGTATTTTTTAATTATTTCCCTTTTTCTAAGCAGTCAAACCTTGAAATCAGCCTCGCAGATTTAACTACGTCTTCATTCAATACTTGTGAGAGAAGAAAGAGAAATACGCATATGTTTACTAACAATCAAGCACAAAGCGTGTCAGGATGGCCGAGTGGTCTAAGGCGCCTGAGAACTCAAAGGTTCGTATCTTTCTCTGAACGCAGAGATTGAGTGTTCTGGTCCACGTATGTGGGCGTGGGTTCGAATCCCACTTCTGACATGAAAATTTTTCAAACTTATAATGAAATTCTTATTTTCACTGCGATTATAGGTATTTTTTAATTATTTCCCTTTTTCTAAGGAGTCAAACCTTGAAATCAGCCTCGCAGATTTAACTACGTCTTCATTCAATACTTGTGAGAGAAGAAAGAGAAATACGCATATGTTTACTAACAATCAAGTGCAAAGCGTGTCAGGATGGCCGAGTGGTCTAAGGCGCCAGACTCAAAGGTTCCGCCATTAACTGTCTGAACGCAGAGATTGAGTGTTCTGGTCCACGTATGTGGGCGTTGGGTTCGAATCTCCCACTTCTGACATGAAAAATTTTTCAAACTTGCAATGAAATTCTCATTTTCACTGCGAATTCTAGGTATTTACCAATTATTTCCCTTTTTCTAAGGAGTCAAACCTTGAAACCAGCCTCGCAGATTTAACTACGTCTTCATTCAATACTTGTATGAGAAGAAAGAAAAATACGCATATGTTTACTAACAATCAAGTGCCAAGCGTGTCAGGATGGCCGAGTGGTCTAAGGCGCCAGACTCAAGGTTCGTCCTTTCTCTGAACGCAGAGATTGAGTGTTCTGGTCCACGTCATCTGGCGCGTGGAAGTTCAGAATCCCACTTCTTGACGCCATGAAAAATTTTCAAACTTATAATGAAATTCTTATTTTCACTGCGATTATAGGTATTTTTTAATTATTTCCCTTTTTCTAAGGAGTCAAACCTTGAAATCAGCCTCGCAGATTTAACTACGTCTTCATTCAATACTTGTGAGAGAAGAAAGAGAAATACGCATATGTTTACTAACAATCAAGTACAAAGCGTGTCAGGATGGCCGAGTGGTCTAAGGCGCCAGACTCAAGGTTCGTCCTTTCTCTGAACGCAGAGATTGAGTGTTCTGGTCCACGTATGTGGGCGTGGGTTCGAATCCCACTTCTGACATGAAAATTTTTCAAATTTATGATGAAGAAGTTTAGTACTCCTGGATAAGTTTTTTCAAATGCTTAATTTTATTGTTATTATGAACGATAACATGTCGAAATTTGTAATAATTGCAGATTACATTAAAATCATTAAAAATTTTACAATTTAAGTTAATAAAATATATTTAAAAGAGTTGCTGTGTTACTATTTTAATCCTTTTTTATAAGATATTATCCCTCAAATTATGGGTACATTTTTATAAAGCTAGGCAAAGTAAAATAATATATGAGATATATGTTTACGTCATGACAGTCATTATTGAGTACAGAGTCCATGGGGGGTTGACAAAAAAATTGCCGCTTTGGAAGAGATAAAAATATTCGCAGGTTAAATTTGAATGAATGACTCAGTAAAATAATGCCTAAAATTAAGAATGAAGTGGTATTCTAAGCTACTGTGATGAAAAAACGAGGATATTGAAGCACCCTCCAGTTATTTGAGTACGTTCTTCACTATGGAAGGAACTTTCTGTAAAGCGTAGAATAGAGGGCGCTACTACCGTGGAGATCTAGAAAACTTCCAGCACGAAACTTCCTACTTACTATTCCATTATTGTCTTATTCCATTGTGCTTGTTTTCTGTAGTTTCTATTGCTTTTGAGAAATATTCATTTAAAAGTAATTATATCCTATATATATTTTTTTGAAATGCAGAAAGCACATAAAGGTAATAGTTGTTGCGCAGCATTTGGTTGCAATATGCGAGCTGGAACAAATTTATTTTCGCAAGTGAAAATGTTCAAATTTCCAATGAAACCCGATTTACAATCCTTAATTTAATGAGCTATTAAAAATAAGACTTAAATTTTAATTGCAATATAAAAACCAATATTTGTTTAAAATATTAATGAACAACAAGTAAATAAACACATCATAACAATCTTGTTCTACTCATTATTGATACCAATTCATATATTCTAGCACGATAAAGAAAATTTTAATAAAATTTATATTACTATAAATGAGCATAAATAATACCTTGCTTAATATTTGAAATGATTTATAGTTCAATCGCGCGCAAAATATATTTCCTGAAATTTTGGAATAAATGTATAAAATTAAAAATTAGTTAAAGAAGACATGATTAACAATTGAGATAAATAATAACAAGAGTTAGAATGTGGGTTACAATATATCATTCATCAACAAATGATCCTAATATCGCCAATAAGAGAGATTCCCCGCAAAATATGGTAATCCATCAGGATTATTTAAGTAAAAATTTAAGAAAAATTTTTTAAATTTACGGGATCACCACTGATTCCACTCTTATTAAAAATTATGATTTTAAAGGATAAAATAAAAAAAATTTCGAAAACAGAAATATATACCTAAAAATATTTAAATAAAAATCTGTGCGATTGCATTGATTTTCAATGGGAAGAGAGAAAACCGGAAGTATTTGAGATGGCTTCCGTTCAACTGAGGTTAGTTTTTGTTTACATTGAAAACTCCATCCATATTTTACTTAAATAACTACATATGTTAATATAAGACTCGTTTGCTCAAGCTGGGAGAAAACTTTAAATCTCAATTTTGTAAATGATTGACTTGAAGCAGAGAGCTAAAAAAATATCTGTTGTTTCTTCATATTCAATTTTTTATGATCCTACTAGTAAAAATTTGTTTCTGTTATTGTTATCAACATGTTCCTATATCGCCGGTCTAATAACCTTATGCTGAGTGTGAGAGGACTCTAATTCTACATTTAAGATATTTCTCACCTTTTCATACTAGTAGTGTAGGAAAAGAACTGAATGCTTTACTGCAATCATTTTATTAATGAGGGATGGTTGATGATTGGATATCAAATTTTAAAGAAATACATTTAAGGTAGTCTTTTGTTGCTATGATAGTCATCTGGGTTAAATTATTCAGTAAAACATTAATTAAGGTAAAAAGTATCAGTTTAATTTCATAAGCCACTCTAATGCGATGCTAACTTGAAATAAAAAGGCAAAATAAATCAACATAAATAGTATTTAATGCTTTGAGGGGGACTTTCTTTAGAATTTGGAATATTTACTATTTGATTTTACCCACCTTTTGTGAACTTTGTTTTGCGATTATATGTGAAATAACATTAGAGAAAAATTCTGTGTGTGATGAACGATTTGATGGATATACAAAAACCACTAAATCACCTACTTGTCTCCTAAAATTCTCGGATCTACGCAATCGTGCAGCATGGACGAAACTTACTATGGAAAATAGAGACTATATACATTGAGATTTAGATCGCGTTGCGATAATGACAAAATTGACACTCATTTTGATATTTCTACAACAATCACCATTTTCCTGCGGTCTTGAGTTACTATTAACAATTGATTAAAGACTGTCTGTGGCACAATTTTCATTTTCATCAATAGATTTTAATGTACGAGGCTCCGTATTTAGTTGGAGCTTTAATCAAAAACCGCAAAGCAAAACTGCTTAAACTCCGTGAATTGCGATGTAAATTACTGAACTGAAAGTTTGGTGATCGGGTATGAACGATATAATTAAGTTATCGCCATTTCAAAAGGCCAATGACTGATCAAACTCATGTTAAAAATGAAAATATGGTTTTCCATACATATCATCCAGAAAAGTTTGAGCACTCATTGGGTTTAGGAAGGGAACATTGAGGGCGACTAAGAAGAAGCCGCGTACATAAGAGTCCGCTTGCAAACACTGAACATTTTATGAATGATTATCAATCTATCTAATGATTTCCTGCGTTTGAATAATTTAATCGTGCGTATACATATAAATATCCTTTCCCGTTCTGAGCAATTCTAAGATGGCCTTTGCATCCTAATCCATCTGGCACCTTCATCTGAAATGCTTATGAAATTGTCTATTTTTCCTGTAACTCACTTTACTGTTCCAATAGGATTGATAGTAACTTAATCTTTTACATGGAAAAACCCAAGGAAGTTTCACAAAAATTAAAAATTGCCATTTGAAATACCGTTCAGCTAGTCTATTTTACAATAATCTTCAGATGCTTTCTAATTAGTCCTCAAAACCAGTTTTGAATAAAGATTGGGTCGTTGTGAAACTATTACCGGCAGTTAGTTTTCAAAAGTGGTATATAGATATACTTTTCATGGCATAATATTGAAATTATAAATTCAGTGAGCATTATATATAGTATATATGTACATACAGGGTGATCTTTTTTAAAGTGACAGTGCTTGGAGCACCCTGTAGTGCGATCTGATAGCCGAAATGGCACAACACTTGGTATTTAGACTAATCAAGACACGGTAAAAAGGATTCCGTGAAAAAAATTTAATTTCCAAAAATTGCCACTAGGCATTTTATGGCGCTTTACAATGTATAAAATGTGAGAAAAGAAATACATTAACACATACAATCATACAGTTGAATTATTAATGTTTATTTACTACAGTAACTTAACAGTGAGGAATTAGACCACATTCAATATGAGCACCGTTCTCAGAAATAACACCGTGCATTCTGTGCACAACGTTCTCCACAGCTGTGCGTAACATATCAAGAGGAATATCCCGCATTGTCTTTGTTATGTTGTTTTTTAGAATAGGCAAATTTGATACTCCACCAACATACACGTGAGAGGCATGGCCACTGGAAATCAATTACTTCAGCTGAGATTATTTGTCGGAGCTGTCTACCATTTGCTTTTATAGCCCCTATTATTGGCACTGTCATCGCACAACATTTGCATTTTTCTTTGATACCCGGGTTTTATGCTAATTCTCGTTATTGTAAGTTACAGAAGCGCCACAAAATGCCCTAGCGGTGACTTTTGAAACTAAATATTTTTTTACAGAATCCTTCTTCCCATGTCTTGATTAGTCTAAATACCAAAGTTTGGTTCATTTCGGCTCTTAGATCGTGTTGCAGGACGTTCCAAACACTGTCAATTTAAAAAAGATCACCCTGTATACGCGTTTCATCAATAATAGCAAGGAGGAATGAGGGATGATATTGGGTTTTTCACTCGAATTTCGAGATAAAGTCGTGGGGTAGACAACTTTATGAGAACTTGATATTTTTCAGCTCTGGTTCTTTTGTTCTTTTTAACTACGGAAAAAAACTACTTATTCTTTATCTGGATGATCTGTTTCTTGTTGTAGACTACTCTTCTTTAGTCCTCTCTAAAGAGGTAGGTGGTCCTGTAGACCAAGTTGAAAAGTGAGAACATGAGAGGGAAGAAAATACGCGAAATGACGTCGATGCGTTTGCATCGAGACGGGAACCTGTTCATCCACCTTCGGCAGAGATTCACCTTCTGGCTCTTCATGTGCACTTCGCAATGGCGCATCTTCTCGGCGTGCAGACCACCGTGATGGTGCACCAAGGGCTTCTGGAAAAAAGAACACTTAGCGGATTAGTTGAATACAGCATTTCAGGATGAAGAAATAAGAGAAGCAATGCACATTTACTACATGCACTAATTACTCTACCTTCTGAAACGCAACCATTACATTATTAATAAGAATGTGAGAAAAATTATCATTCGTCCATTTGATAAGCTATCCAAATTATTTTGTATTTATTGAGCATTTACAACAACTAAGCATGATTACATTCAAATTTAATTTACATAATCACAAATAAATTTAATTAAATTTTTTAAAGCATAATCACAAATAAATTTAATTTTGTGACTTAGAAGTAAAAAACATTACAAAATCTAATTCGCACACTCTCAGTAATTTGAATATTTTATGTACTACACACTAGGATTCTTCTTCTTCTTC
Source organism: Latrodectus hesperus (assembly GCA_037975125.1). Classification (NCBI taxonomy): domain Eukaryota; kingdom Metazoa; phylum Arthropoda; class Arachnida; order Araneae; family Theridiidae; genus Latrodectus; species Latrodectus hesperus. The sequence goes on from CM075858.1 coordinate 87,428,216, forward strand.
TTATAGTTGGGTTTGTATGTCATTGGGCACCTCTGCTTTTATCAGCATTTTGTACTATTCACTCCAAACCCAATGTTTCCTAGCTGCAGTTGCACGGGTCACCCATTTTATTAATTAAGTCCGATAACCCTTTAATGAAGTCTAGGTGTAACTTCACACTAGGATTAAAAATAAAAATTAAGATCTGAAGCTTGCAAATACTTATATCTGTTATTAAGATAAAAAAAATTTATTTTGATTGTGTAAAAAACCCTTGAGACTATAAAAAGCTTATATGAAAAGCTAAAAATTTTGGTAATCGGTTCTTACAATTACATGGTGACTGGATTATTTTGTCATCAGAATTTTCAAAAAATTTTCAATCTTTAATCTGTGAGAAAAGTATTGTTCTCTATAATTTTCAGCTTCAACAAAATCCTTAACTTAATCTTTCTCTTGTGTTTCGTCGCCATCACCAAATAATAATTCAAAAACTGCATTTTCAGTTTCTTCCAAGCTTATAAACTTATCAGATACAATGAACTTATTTCACGAATCTTGGAAACAACGACTTTCAGTTTAGAAATTTCTTCATTGGTAGTCTTTCAGTGTTCGTAATGTCATTCGCAAAGTTTTACGTTGCAATTTCAAAGTATCCATCATAAAGTATTTAACGAACTTAAAAAAATAGAAATATTTATTCTTAAAACTCAAATCGTATTGTTAGTACAAAATTCGAATCCAAAATGTACTCTCACTTTCGATTCTTGTCCTGTCATGCACGCCATATGTTATGACTAGAGAAGAAAGACGTTCTTTATCTTGAAATACTGTACCGAGCTTTGGGGTTTGTGTTGATTGAGAGTCGATGAAATAAACTCTTTAAAATTCACAAGCGTTTTATTCGTTGTAAGTTGAACTAAATACAAAAAATTCTAGCAGTATAAATTACAGTTCGACAGGTCTAATACAGCTAGTACTACAGAAAACAGCTTCCAATTACAGAAAGCTTGCAGCAAACCTGTCCACCGCATTGCTTGTGGATAGTGTTTCACTGGTGTCTGTTTTGTGGATCCCTGGTGTGTCTCGTATACCAGCCAAACACGAAACAAACACGTCATCAATAACGTCACTCCAAATATTAACCAATAAAAGTTTATTTAATGTTTAACTTGCAGTATTATATATTGTATTGTGTATTTGTTAATATTCTCATTTTTGAAAACATAATCATGACCAAAACTTCAAGAAATATTGCATGTAATACTTTGATTTAAATATCAGCAGCAAATATTATTGCTGAAGTATGTTTGGAAGAGAAAAAAAAGGGAGAGCAAAATTTAAATAACATAAAACTTATTTCAATTGCCCATGCAATTTATTTAAAATCAAGTTAACTATATTTCTTTGAAATGAATTTTTATAAACTCTAAATAATAACTAAATTGGAAAATCATTTTATAAAAAAAATTTTTTAGCTACAAATACTTATGCATTTGCATTATATTAAAAATCCTAATTTAAAAAATAATTACATTATATTTCAGAGTCTGTTTCATAATATTTAAATAAAAAATATAAATAAATTTATTTATTATATTAAAATTCATGTATTTAATGCATTCATAAAAATAATAATAAATAAAAAATATTCTTTAGATTAGAGTTTCTCAATTTTTTAATTGCAGTTTAAATTAAAAACGCTTTATTTAATTTTTATTAAAAACTAAAAATTCTCAAAATATTTTTCTTTTTTAAAAAGCAATTTCAATTAGAAAGATTTAAATAAAATGTAAATAGTTTTTTAAAATCTTGTGAAATTTTACCAGAGAATTGTTTTTTGAAATTATTATTAATTATTCAACTGAGATCTTTATTTAGTTGATTTTTTAAAATTTTTATTTAAATAATTATCATCATGTAGGTTTCACAAGCACCTGTTATTGAAAAATATATAATCGAATTAATAAGTATATATTATAAAACAAAAATAATTAATTCTAAAACATATTGACCAATTAAATTTAACTTGCTTTTAAAATATTCAATGATAAATTCTTCAATGCTTACAGAAAATTTTAATTCCATGTTCTTATATAAACAGCGCGAATCAAATAAATATACACTTGTCGCTTGGTTGTGGATGAAAAAAATTAAACATGCTGAATACTTCGTTTGGTGGAAAGCTCCGCCTCAATTTGGTCATGCGTGACGTCATTTCGTGGATGGTTGGTGGATGGCTTGTGGTCAGCTGGTAGTCATCCACCTTGTCCGGGTGTCGTTGACCAGGTTTGCTGCCTGCCTAATATCTCAGACAAACAACAGCTTCTATGCTGTAAACTAGCCTTCAAGACTGATCGTTTTCACTAACTTCTCACTGCCGCTAGAAAAACACGGAAACTGACTCGGTCCGTGGAACGATTGTATTTATAGCTTACTTGGCGTGAAAGTCTAGGTCTTTCTCCAAGGTTATGGAAGCTTCCAGGCCATCTCGCTCAATAATGGCCCTAGAGCTTAGGTGGTGAAAGATTCCAAAACTATCTATTTCTCGCCAAATCTATCCATGTAAACCATAAATAACACCGTTACAAAGTTTGTAAAAAAATATTTACAATTTTGTAACAATATTTTATTCACACTTTCTTAATACTTTATTCAAATACTAAACTAACACTATAATACATTATATACGAGAAGAACAGATATATTTCTTTTTTAATATTCAATTTCTCAAACTTAAAGACTTAGAAGAATCTTAACTATTTTTTCTTTTTAACTTCAATTTAGAACAAAACTCAGTGTTACCAATCAAAAAGTTCAAAAATATGTTCAAAAAATAAACAAATATGGGTTACAACAATAAAGGAATCTATCAATTTTCCTTTCCCTGAGAGGCCTTATAATTTATTTTTTAATTTTCGTGGGTTTGATCCCACTTGTTTCTGAATATGGTCAATATGTTCCATTTTAAAAATAATACTGTCACCATAAACACATCTTTCAATAAGAAAAAAATTCTTTTCAGTCACCACCACCATAATTAAATGAATTTATGGTTAAAATAGTTAGAAATTATAAGCAAATGGAAACCAAAACTGATAAATCGACAAAATTCCAACTGATTTTAGTAGGAAATTGTTTCTTCTTAAATAATAAGCAAAAAACATTTTTTTGATATTTTGGTTAAAATTGTTTTTAAAAAAATGTATTCGGGTACCTTAATGCAAGATCAGTTTTATAATAAAATACGTGATGAAAGCGTTTTCAAAACATCTTTGTAAATTTTTACAATGCTATATAGCTTAAACGTACAAATTTTCTAATTTTCAAATAAAGAAAACTACATTCAAATAACCAAATGGTAAATGCAAATTTTTAAGTATGCATGATTCTAAAAATATATAAAACACATAATTAGTTTATAATTAAATCACAGGCTTTTAAAAAAATTGCTGATTATTAAATTGCTTTTAAAAAAATTGCTGATTATTTAAAAAAATTGCTGAAAATGTAATATTTAAATTTTGTTTATATACAGACAAAACTTCTTAGATTTATAATTCTAATTTGAAGTTTTAAATTTTTTTGTGATTAATGTATGAAATTTATGTTGTGTTATTTGATTCCATTGTACATTATTACACATTGGAATTGTGATAAAATCAAAGAATTTAAGTAATAATTTTATTTATTTGATTATGTTTTGTTATGATTGCTCATTTAGAAACATTGCTACATTTTTCAATACTTAGATATCATTCTGCTGACCATATCTGGGAAAAAATATATGTCATTTAATGATGTGACCTGGCACCATATAAATTGCACAAATAAAGTTTTCATCTATTTGTTAAAATGAAAATATTAGTAAACTGTTCCGCATTTCTTTCACAGTTTGAAAAAAATATACTAAAACTTGCAAAATTCTGTGACATATTTTTATGGCGAAAAAAAGTCTACAATATAATACGTAAATATGTAAGCACCTAGTTTTTATTGGCAAGTTTTGATACCATTTAAAAAGAATTAGTTTAAACTGGTTTGGTGTAGAATTGATGGCATCTTGATTTGACGATGAAATTTAATTTATCTTTTGTGTAGCAATCATCTTGCTAATCACATCTTGGAGTCAAAATATCAAGGGATACCGGATGTAAATTTTTATCAACACAATTTAGGGTTGTTGACTAAATTCCAATCTGAATGTCATCAATTTGATAAGGAAATTATTCCAAATATTGTCACAATTACTGGAATACTCATATTTGCAAATAATTTTTTTGCATAGTCCTAAGTTTATAAATTGTTTTCAGTATACCAAAGAAAAATTAATAAAAAGCGTTACATTGCAATATTTTATAACCCGAGACTAAAATTAATATATTAACATGCATTTAAAATGTCTATATCAGAGCATAACCCTGCTAAGAAAAAATAATTTCTTATCTTTATAGAACAGTTGAAAATATTCAAACTAACTGCAAAATTATGGAATGGTATTAAAAAAATTTTTAATTCAATTAATAACTAATTTTTTGATTTTTTACACTTCAAACTTATTATCAATTAGACAATAACATTGCTTCTTAATGGAAGTAGTTAATTTGCTTTTACTGTTCCATCATCAAGCCTAGTTATAATGATTTTTGAAAATATTATATATTGATGTGATTAAAAATATTATACATAATTATAGATACATGGTGCTAAAATCAAGACTTATTCATTATGTTACTATAGACACACCAAGGAAGAATTTATAGACTACTGAAAAATTTGTTTAAATTATTTCTCGACAACAAAGGAATTTAAAACTCGCCTTAATTGTGGGCTAATTTACAAAAATAACTAAATATGGCTGACAAGGATGGCCATTGTTACCCAAAAGATAGTACTTGCTGTACATAGTGCATTGCATCACTTCAGAATCATACCATTATTTAGAACAGTACTGTAATGGATATTTACAGGGCACTTTGACAGAACATTTTGTACACCTTATATATCTGCTGATGCAATGTTTGCACATTAATTGAAAATATACCTTTTTAGTTATGGAACCTTTCTGCATCAATTCCCCAAGGTGAGAGAATTGGAATATGTGCACAATCAATACTTCCAATCACATTGGGAAACTGGACTATGAGAAATAATTTCTCATTGATCTACAAGGAAATATAATAGTTAAATCTTTAAAAAATTCCGAAAATAGAAGCTTATTTAATTTCAATAAATTTTGAGAGAATATGAATTAATTGTACAAACATATTATTCCATTACATAATTATATATGACAAAAAACATGCTGTCGAATGATGCCAGTCAAAATCATTTTTTCAACATTTGAGGGTAGTAAGAGAAGTTAATTTTTAGCTTCAATAAATGAATAGTTGAAAACTTTAAATTAAATTTCCAAAGTTTTATTCATGAACTTAAAATTTGAAATCATTAAAAATGAAATTAAATGAAGTTTAAATAAGTATATAAATGGTCACTAAGCCACAGAATTTAAGGACAATCGTTTTTTACGGAAATGGTTGACGGGATAAGGCATTAGTAACAAATGAAATTTAAAATAGAATTAAGCATTTTTATGTAATTCTGTATAATTTAACTAGCTATTAAAAACCATGTTCTTCCCATAATTTACTCTTTTATCTACTGCATCTTTGTTAAAGTTACATTTATCCGAAATTATCATGAATTTTTTTTTTTTTTTTTTTTTTGCAAATTGAACACTTTCTTTAACAAACATTTAACAATCGAAAACAATGGAACCTTTGATCATTCTTCATTTGTCTGTAAAATTCTAATATAATATGGTCGCAAAAAAAGCAATGACTGCTTACTTTGGAGACCATTTTTGAAATTGTTGATTGACTTACCTCTGCTATATCACCAGTCAAAAGCCAATAAGAAGTTTGGTGACAAATTTGTCCATACACCTCTGGAAGAATATCTCCATTTGGACTCAGCTGCCATTTAATTCAGGATACCAAATTCTGAGTTTGGTAATTTTTTGGCAGATTTTCTTGTGTGTCTGACAATCTGGTTTTTAGTACGTCATGGATATGGAGACCTATACAAATTATGCACAAAATTTTATTTTGGCAACAATAGTATTTACATTATCGCACACATCACAATACATCATCTTGGAAACATTTCTCGATCTCCAAAAAATTCAGAATTTGGAATCCTGGATTATATGGCATCTGTGCTCAACATTTGACATAAAAGTTTTGTTTTATGTCTTCGATTATAATAGCTCTAAAATATTAGTTTTCGTTAAGAGATACCACTTGTGGATTTCTATTTCCTCCTCTTTTAGATTTCTCTTTAAATTAAATAATTTGCATTAATACTATACATGGATTTTTTTATGAGAAGGAAATAAATTGAAATTCAAAATATTTGCACGGTGGGAGAGCAATTTTATTAGTCCATGCGATAACAATTATTTCTTTAAGACAATATTCAAAATTAGTTTTTCGTGATATTTAAATAATTTAAGCATAATACTTAATTCAGACTTTAATGAAATTTTAGAACTATGTACATATTTACAATAAATTCTGCAACATACGGTCAAGAAATAGTTAACATTTCTGCACTAAGTGCGGCCATGACATTACTTATCCAAAAAATTTTTCACTCTCGTTTCTTAAGTTTCTTTTTGAGAAAAAGAACTACAAGTAGCGTAGCAGCCCCACCTAACATCTTGACGCTCGTATACTTACTCCACTAGGATTAACATTGTTTCACAAAATGAACAATAATCATTTTAAAATTAAATTTTTAACTTAACATGAAATTCTAATAAAATGTTAATTAAGTAAATGGGGTTACACTATACCAATCAAATTCAAGAATTTAGAAATAATACAACTGAATACAAATAATTTCTAAACATGCTTACAATTTAGCAGATTTCTATTATTACTTGCTCTACATAATAACATTCAGATATATGAGAGAATAACAATTTTACTTCTTAGGATTTGAAAAACAGAATACTTAACATATTAATAAAAATTGAAATTTAATGATAAGGAGAAAAATTTTAATGAATCTATTTTATGGAGATAAAAGCAAAATGGGAAAGTTTATGAATAGATCGTTTCCGTTTTTAGTTTTCTCCAAATAAAGTTTCAGTTACGTTTCAGTTTTCTCCAAATAAAATTTTTAGTTTCATTACATGCACTTTTCCATTTGCATTAGGATGCAATTCAAGTATTCTTCCATGGCATCACTTTCAGGGTAGTGCATTTTCATCTTTTATCAAACTAAGTCATTTACGCCCAAACTAAATCTTTCTTTTAACCAATTAGTTTGACCTTGTAGCTGTGAGAGGTACTCCATTGACATACATTTCCAGAAGATCTGAAAGATTTGTTGAGTCAGCTTCCATCTTTCAAGAAGAGACAATTTATCTTCGTTATAATCAGCATCGGGAATGGAATTCATTGTAGTTTCAATTATAAAATTCCCAGGTGTTAAAGCATCTAAATCGTTAGGATCACTAGTAATTGAAACTATAAGCCTAGAACTCAAGCAATCTTCTATTTATAAGATCAATCTATACAACTTTTCATGCGTTAAAATATTCGTTCCAATTGTTCTTTTCAAATGTGTATTCCTTTGTTTCACACCGGCTTCCCAAAATCTTCCTAAGTGTGGAGCTGCAAGTAAATAAATGGCCATTGAATATACAAAACAATTGCAAGTAAGAAATAAAATATAATGTATCTCAACATAAAAATATGAAATATTTTCATTTTGATTATAATTGTAAGTTCAAATAGATTAAAAGTTTTCATGCTAACCAAAATTTGTTATTACAAATGTAAGAAAAATCAAACTCACCAACACAGCGACTTATTGAATATTTCCTGAAAAATTAATTGAAATGGAAAACGGTTGTGATTAAACTTCAATTATCAAAGTTTCTAAATGATTAAATTTCAAGAACATTAATCTCATTTAGTAAGAAAATTCTTTATAAACAAAAATGCAACTAAACAGCATAGAAAAATAGGCAACCATATTGATTTTAACTCTACATATGATATATTTTGGCAAAATCTTGGCATGCCCAAGATAGTTAGAAACTAGGCTACCTTTCTAGGACCAATAATGGCTTATCATGGAAGGCTGGGGAAAACTTAGCCCCATGATAGGACCAACCTTGGCTTATCTTGGCATGCTGTTATATTGGGGAAAACTTGACACCCACCGTTGGTCCTTTATTTGTGTTATCTTGGCAAGATTGCCAATATTGGGCCAAGCTATTTCGCTACTTGGGAATGTTCTTTAAAAAGTTCAAAAAATAAAATAACAAGATAAAAAGCATGCAAATAAAACAAATGAAATTAATTTACTTACCCTGGAATGTTTGGTTACTTCTATATTTTCTCTCAGAACTGCACACAAAAATAGCGTTTTAAATTTCCTTTATGTGGGAATCGAATGTGAAGAACCAAAGGTCCAGTATCATAGTTGCCATTACGCAACATTTAAAAGGGATGATCTTTATTATTACACATAGGATAAATATATGATAAAATATTTTGAAAAATATCTCGAAAACGAACTACCGTTTAATGGTAAGCAATACAGTAACAACAATCTTTGTTAAAGCGTCTCATAATAGAAAGCGTCAGCCTCCGGTCACAGTCATTCGGTCACGTAGTAGTCAGGCTTTCTACTATCAGAAGGTATTGTCTATTTACTATACATTACGTCAACTTGTTATGGTGGATCTATCATGGACGTTCATTAAACGTACTTCATTGTGTGCAAATACTTTATAACAAAATATTGGGTATCTTTTAAAAATCACGTCAAAGGTTACAATGAATTTTAAGAAAATTTTTTGAAAAGTATTTCATTTAAATGTTTTCACTTGTTAAAGTAAACTCCATTTTTTCTCCTTACGACCCCAATTAAAAAATATTTTTGATTAACTTAATGAACCTTATCACTCACAAAATAATTCTAAAAACATAAAAAGAAAAAATATTTCAAAATAACATGTTACTTTAATAAAATAACGTATAAAGTAACTGTTACATTAAATAACTATATGCTATTCTTAACGGGGTTGTCTAACCGCGAAGCTATTGGTGTGCGTTTTCAATCTCTAATGGATGCGTGGTACTGATAAAATTATTTTAAAGTTTTTCAGTGTATTATTGCGTAAGTTAAATTACTTCTTGAATATAATTTATATGTATTTATTTCTTGAGAGTCTTAAAATTATTTATTTAATATAAATTTGGATAATTAGCAGTAGTACTCCTTGTAAATGTGTGCGGCTATTCGTAAGCCTACTTTTATATATTACGAATTTACATATAACTTAAAATGGCTAAAAATTATAAAACTGTCAAAATATTTTGGTTAAATAAATTCTAATTATAAATAATGTTTGAGATTTTTGCTTTAATCAAAAAGAAATATGTATTTAATTGTGTGAAATATAATCAACAGGAGCAACACGTGTACATACTATTTTAGAGTTACACGATTTAAAGTTAAATTATTCCGATTTTGAATTATATTGTGATCAATTTAATTTTTATGTTACTTTGATTTTAATATATTTATATATTTTTTAGATTAAGAACATGCAGATTTTCGTTAAGACTTTAACTGGCAAGACTATTACTCTTGAAGTTAGTATTTTTTATATAATATTTTGCTTTGTTTTATCTTAATTTTTATGTGGTTTTCTTAATTCATTTTAAAGTTCGTGTTTCATTGTGATACTTTTTCTTGGATGATATATAGTTTTATCTGATTTGTTTGCTTGTTAATTTGTGGATGAAATGTTAAAATAAAGCTCACTTCTATGTCTTGTTTCCTTATTGATTATATTGAATCTTCAAATTATTGCTGCTGATTAATTTCGATAAATAATGCAACATGAAGGTATATTTGATAGTAATGAGTTAAAAAAAATATTAGAGAAATGAATATAAAAGTTTAATGTGTATCCCTATTATGTTAATTTGTTGTTCTAAATGCTATTACTTAATTCATTGTATACTTCTGATAAGATTCACATTTGTGAATTTAGGGTATGGGATCAATATTTTTACTAGGCAGTAAATGCTTATTTTTATGAACACATAGGGATCATTAAAATAATTAGAATCAATGGTTTGTCAAGTTGAAAATAATTTAAATTTTAACTTTTTTTAATGTATTCCTTTTTCTATGAATAGAAAGTTTGTAAAATTTTAGTATGCATTATGTGATTAAAAACAATTTTTTGATGTAGAAAAGGATTTCAATCTTGTAAGCTAATCTACATATATTGTAGATGGTTGCAGCAATAAATTATTTTTTCATGTTTGTCCATATCAGTTTTGTACATATAAGTTACATTTGAATTCAGATTTAAAAAGATGTGATGTATAAATTCAGAGCAGTTGGTGTTTGTAGATGAATAATTTATTTTCATTCAAGTAGTCAAATTTTTTGTTCTTTAATTACAGTGGTTTATTAAATAATACAGATTTTAATAACAGATCAAAAAGATTTTTTCTCAAACATCATTATAATCTTGTATTAAAGAATGCATTGCATCTGGAATTTCAATTTCATTAGGTTTCTCAAAGGCATGAACAAAAAAATGAAAGTGAGCTCTTTAAGAGATTTTTCAGAAATTATAGTTTGTAAATAGGAACTATTGTATCTATGAGGGAGCATGTTAGGGGACCAGTCAATAGTTTTTGAAATCTAGAGTGGCTATAAATTGTTTTTACTGAATATAATTTTAGAAAGAAAATGTTAATTACTTTTGATTTATGATATTAGTATATTAAATACAATACAATTACATTATGAATATTCAGCATTAAATTAAATGCTTATAATGCATAAATATGTAATTAATTTTAACATGTTATATAGAAAATCATTATAATGCAAATATGAAGTAGAAAAATTCAATTATTTTCCTTGATCAATAATATATTCATAATCAATTTCTTAAATATTTCCTTTTCATTTCTCCAAGATCTGCATTTACAGATAGTTAAGAATAGCACTATAAATCTAAATCAATAACATAAATAAGATTTTTATATAAACTAATTGTGACTTATTCCCTCCTTAAAATGTATTTTTAAGCTGAGATAAAGAACTGGGTCACAAAACTTAATTGAAAACATAAATATTAAACACTAGTTGTATTTAAGCTTGCAGTAATACTTCAGTTAGAAACCTATATATCTTAAATATTTCAGTTTTACATAGCATCTAAAATATATCAGTTTCATAATTTAGTATGCAAAACAAATTTAATCTATTGACAAAGTTCTATAGAAAATAGTTTTTCAAACAAATGTTTTATTATAATTCTAGATATTAAATTATCTATATGCAGTAAAGGGAAAAGTTAACAAAATTTGAGTAAAATATAATTATTTGGTATAATTTTGTCAGACAAAATTATCAAGCAATGTTTTGCACCAACTAGCTTTAGCGTTGCTTACCATTGTCAAATACACTTTTTAGACAAGTTTTGGGATTAAATTTGATTGTTATATATTAGATTTAAAATAAAATTTTGAGCCAATAAAGTCATTTATAGTTTGGTTTCTCCATAAGAAACATTCTATTTCTCTAGGATCATAAGTGGAGGGTAAAATGGAAAAGTACCTCTTTTTCTTTAACTATGTAATTTATCTCATTGTAAAATTGCATTCTTTTTTATATAAAGGAATATTTGAAGAATGAATTTACATTGTAAAGTTACATTAAATTGTTAGTGAATATTTAAGTTTGAAATTTTCTTTTTTGCAAATTTGTTATAATGGCACCCCTGCTTAAGATAGTGTTTTGTTGATATAGGGAGAGGATGTGTTACTAAACATTGTTGAAACTATAAAAATGAGTTAAAAAATAAATTATCAGAGTGCATAATCACCAACTTTAAATTTTATTTTTATAGTTAATAAATTGTATAAAGTAAAATTAGGTCTGTTTATTGTTTTCTGGGAAATTTAAAATTTTTTGAAGTATTAAATTTAAAAAGTATTGAGATTAATTTAAGGAAGCATTTTAAAGGTGTGCAAGTATGTTTCCTTTAGTTGTCCTGCCTTTTTATTTGTTATTTTCTTTAAAAAATATATTTCTTTTATAACAATCAAGAAATTTAAAAACATATTTCGTTTGTTTATAATTGGATTTAATTTACTTATTTGTATGTTTGAGGTTTTTATGACTTGATGTTTTTGTCTGCTTGATAACCTTTTTTAAATGTCTAAAAGTTATGTGATCATTAGTCATGTAGACGATAATGATATAAAATGTGCATATTATAACTAAGCACATGTGATTTTTTATAAATGAAGTAATATAAAAATTCATCTGAACCTAGTTATGGAAGAGGCAAATTGTATAAAGTATTTTAATATTAGCTGTAAAAATGAATAATTATATTCATTTTTTAAAAATGTTTTGTGTTTAAAGTCTAAAAATTCAATGTTAACCTTGTAACCTCATTAATTAAACTGTAAAATTTTTACTTACATTTAACATAATTTTTTGTAGGTCGAGCCAAGTGATACTATAGAAAATGTAAAAGCAAAAATTCAAGACAAAGAGGGTATGAATACAATAATTTTTCTGTCTGTGAATTATGGATAAGATACATGTTCTAATTTTCCTTTATTAATTGAAAAAATATTACTAGCTAGAACAAACTAGATTTTTAGAATAGCTAGAAGCAGAACATTATTTCATATCAGAAAGTTTGTTTCTAAAATTGTCTGCTTTTAAAAAAATTGACCAAATTTGTCAAATATTGAATTGAATCAAATTTCTTCCACTATCTTATTTGTAAAATGTATTTAAATGTTAACAAAGAACATGTGTATCTTTTCTATATTAAGTTTTCTTCCTATTACAAGAGCTATTCATAATATGTCTAGGGTTTATACAACTACTGGAATTTCAACCTGACTTCATGAAAATTTTAAATTACATCAAAAAATTTAACCTTCATGGATATTTTTCTTAAAAATTATCTTTTTTTAGTTTGTTTTAATATTCAAAAAATTTCAGTGAAATTTTCCAAAAACAATTGAATATAAGCTTATAATTTTAACTCTAGATAGTGGCATGCTCAATATTAGATTGTTGTGTTATTAACTGTTGGCTGAAATAAAAATCCAGTTAAACCACAATAGCTCCAGGACAAGATGTAGTATTTAGATTTATTTGTGTGAAGTATGCCTATAGGATCATGTGATATAATCTGATGGGTGCTTTTGTTTCTTTTAATATTGGCTTCTGTTTTCTTTATGTAATATAAAATTCCCTGAATATTTGTATTTAAGAATAAAAATTTTTAGTTATATACTTTTTATGGCTTTCTTGGTGAAAATTATATATAATTTCCGTGAATCTGGTTAAATGTAGGTAGAAATAATTTGTCTAAATATGTCTGACCAATGAAGTCAGAAAAAGTTGTACATAAGATTGGCTATTTGTATGATAAAAAAACAATCCCCAGTATCTTGCTTGCTAGAAAGACTTCTCCACTTGACTGTGGTTCAAAATTATGAGGCGTCTGATGATGGGTGAGTCCAGGTATTACCTATATATGTATGTACTTCACATATGGGCAAATTGGCTGTCAAATCCCATATAAAAGTGGAAAAAGTAGAGCACTCATTTAAAACATTTTCATTTACTGCTGCTGAAAATCTGTTGAATGATTTAAAAAAATATGAAAGTGTTGAATATAGATGTGAAATTGCATAATTTTAAAAGAATTTGAAAGTAGGCTAGACAAATTAAGAAATGCTTTTATTAAATTATTGGGAAAGAGGTCATCTTGGAAACTAATGGTTGTATTATTTTGTTTTATATATTTATTTGAAAAGAGAAATATTCGATAAATTAATAGATAAGAATCTAATCATATTTAAAGCTCTAAAATTACCAATAATTTTATATATTAATCAGTAATGTAAAGAATATTTTAATGATTCTGTTATATAGCTGTAATTCATTAAAGACTTTTTAACTAATCAATATAATTCTAACTTTAAACATTCTCATTAATTTTTACAATAACTTATTTCTTTTACATTAACTAAATATTATTGAAAAATGCTGCATGTACTTACAAATATATAGAATATGCTGCTATATGTATATTTGGTGAAGAACAATTGTTAAAATATATTTTAGCATGAATCTTACAACTTAGGGAATTTTTGACTGGACTCCTTGAAAACTCCTGGAATTCAATTGGAAAACTGAATTTTCTGGTGAATATTATGCATTAAAACTTGAAATTTTCTAAATTGATTTCAATAGTGAAAACACCTGTTAAAAGTGTTATGTACCAAATCTAAAATAACTTAGCTCCATTTGCTTGGGTTGTTTATGAAGTTAGAGCCTTTATGGAGCTGAAATATCAAAAAAATAGTCAATCAAGCAAGGGCAGGTGCATTATTATTGGTATACAATAAAATGTTGCACCAGTTTCTCTTTCTTGTGGTTTAGCGCAGCTTGTCCAATTTTGGACCTTGTTCCATAAAACCCAACCAACCTTTCTTGTGGTATTTTCTACCTCTGATGCTAAAGGATTCATTTCTACTCCTTCAGTTGAATTACTCTTGATTTCTTTATCTCGTAAAGACCGATCTATTTCAGATTTTTATCTACTTGCACTGCTTTGTCTTGAGAAATAAAAAGATCAACCCTTCATTGCTCAAGTTACTCAGTAAAGCGAGATATATTACTATATAATATCAGCAGGCATACTAATACATATAGTTTGCTGGATGTGTGAAGACACTTAAACTGCAGTGCCATTCACCTTAAGTAGGGGCTGCATAACACTATGGTTATAAGCTACTTATGAAGATTGCTGCTTATGAAGCTACCCTTTAAAAAAAACTCAGGACCTAAGCAGCTATATGTGTTCAAGATCTAGTAACTATTAGCTTATATTAGCTACTCTTATCCCAAGAACTAATAGTTACTTTTGTATTTAAGTAAAATATATTTCATAAATTTTTGTCTCCCTTATCATACAATGTTTACTTAAGAGCTTAGTGCCAGTTAAATATAAGTTTTTTTATAAAAAAAATTATGTTATATAGGGATTCCACCTGATCAACAAAGATTGATATTTGCTGGTAAACAACTTGAGGATGGACGCACACTTTCAGATTATAATATTCAAAAAGAATCAACTTTACATTTAGTTCTTCGTCTTCGTGGCGGTGCCAAAAAACGCAAGAAGAAGAATTACACTACTCCTAAGAAAACAAAGCATAAGAAAAAGAAGGTTAAACTTAGTGTGCTTAAATTCTACAAAGTAAGTTGTTGCAAAAGAAATAATGTTTTCATTGACAAATGCTTAAATATTTGTCATTATTTTTCTCTGAATTAAGTTATCAGCTCTTAAAATTATACCAATGTTACTTTGATAGCTTTCTCGAGTTTTTTGTACCATATAATGTGGTTAATTTTTACGTAACTGAATTTATAATGTTGAAAAATTCCAATTATTGCTATTTTTTATTTAAAATTGTTATCTTACACTTATGAACTGAAATTGAATATAAATGTATGAATGTACGTTTATTCTTCTCGATTTCACAATTTTCAAAAATGCATAAAACTTGGAGGGAAATGTATATACAACATGGCTACCTTTTGATTCTAAATAGACTTCTATCTAAATTTTTTTAAACCTCTAAATTTTTGAGAAAAAATTTATTAAGTGAAATTCTGTAATTCTAAGATTTTTATTAAAGTAAAAATGTCAGTTCAGTTATTTACTTAAGATGTTGATAGTTGCTGAAATAGATTCAGTTATCATGGCAGATTTTTTCCAACTGAAATTTTAAGTATTGAAATTTTAGAAAATTTTTTATTTTCCTGCTACAACTGGACTAATTATTTGATTGATAAGTTGTAATAAAATCTATAGTGCATTGAACAGGCCAATAACATGAGAATACAAAATGCTGTGCTTACAAAAAATTAATACTTACCCATTGACTTTGTAAGCAAAATTCTGTCTTTGTATGCTATTACAATGAATGAATAAATAGACTGTTCTGCTTTTTACTTCATATTTTGGAAAAGGTTAACATGTTTATGTCAGTGCCAAATTGTATACTCAGAAACATTTTAATATGTCGTACAAGAAATAAATATTGAATGAAAAACAAGCAAATTTTTAAAGTTTTAATTCAGTTATTTAGATATTTAAAAAAATAGTATCAGTGTTTTAAATTTAAAAATCTGCTATTAAATATTTATGTGAATTCTATATAATAGTGAGTTCAAACTTTTTGCTCAAAAACTAATAAATAGGGTAACAAAAACATTTGGAGTGAAATATTGATTATTAAATTCATTCTAAACTGAGAGTGCACATATTTACTTAGCACATTAATATGTGATTTAGTGGTTGTTGTAGCACTCTTTTTGAAAAGTAAGCCATTAACTAAAATTTATTGTATTTTTCTCTCATATTCACTCATACTGAGTTTGTGTCTTTTATGTATTTGTTTATGAATTTCATCTTGTGACATATTGTTACTAACATTTAAATTACTTTTTAATGTTTTAATTATAAAAAAATATGCAAAAATGTAATATTAACTGTGTGACGTTCATTTTTAGGTTGATGAAAATGGGAAGATAACTCGTCTCAGAAGGGAATGTCCTAATGAAGAATGTGGCGCCGGTGTATTTATGGCTTCCCACTTCGACCGTCAATATTGTGGCAAATGTTGCTTAACATTTGTATACAATAAACCAGAGGAAAAATAAACAATAATGTTCTGTCTTAATCCTTTGTGTCATTTCATTTATTAATTAAAAACATTTCATTAGAAACATTCAATGCTATATATTTTGCTATCAATTAATGCTGTTTAATTTCAACTATCCAGTATTTTGCTTTTACCATTTCACCAACATTTTTTAAAATAAAATGTACATTATTAATGTGAATTAAAATACCAGCATGAGAATATGATTATAATTTTTATTTTAATGTAGGACATCTTATAGGTGTACATAAAACTTGTAATTTATTATTACAAGGATATTATATACATTTTAATAAAAAAATGATTGACAAGAAAACCATCTCCATTTCGAAAGAAAAACTTGAAGCATCTTAGGGTGGAATAAAATGTGAGAATACATGGCAAAGAACTAATTCTGAGTTCTATAAACCACATAAAGAACCAGATATTATTAAATTGATCTTAAATAGAGATTAAAATGGGCAGGACATTTGAGACAGATGAACGACAATCTGGTGATGAAAAAACATTTCTTGCCTCACCCCATTGGCACCGGAAAAGGACGACCGAAACTGATGGCGTGACTGCGACTCATTTATCGTTACCCAGCGAGCACCTGTGAACCAAGTCACAGGGGCGAGTAGCGTCATACCACCACAAACCCATTTATAGGGCGGGCCACATTCATACAACATTGCAGAAGAAAAACATCTATGCCCAAACCCGGGACCAACAGCTCAGGAGTCTGGAACGCTAAGCAATCGGTCAGCTAAAAGTGACAAACTGGATGACCTTATCCAAAAGTAGGGGGCCTGGTATGCACTTCTGAGGAGGGCAAAGGCTCACCCTGGGCTGTCAGGCCAATGAAGAATAAAAATGATTAAATTGGAAAATCTAACAAGTTATAAAAGCAAAATTTAATACAAGTGTGCTGGGTTTACTATATCTTAATGGTATGACTAACTTTAACTGTCCATGAATAATTGTAATTTATCCCTTATCGAATTGTTTTCCTGAAAATGTCAGCTGTTATAAGCTTAATATTAAAGTTGATTATAAATACACATTCATTTCCACACACATCTTAAATAATTACACTGAAACTTAGCCATAAAATTTAACTGTGTATTTTTTCAAAAAATAATTGCTTACTGTGTTTTAAAATTAAAGTGACTACTAAATTAAATTCTGATATGAAAAATCCGGAAAAATGTGTTACCTTTTGCTTCAGAACTCAAATTAGAGAATGAAGACCAAGCCTGTTAAGTACATTTTAAACAAAACTATGAGTGTAATATAATGAAATATTTAGTGTTAAAATATTTCAAGGAAGTTTATATGCAACAAAGCTCAATATTTGGACTGTTTACTTAAGTTTAAAATTTCTTTTTCTGACTTCATACAAGTCGTGTATATTTGCTTTCAGTTGATTCTACCGATTAGTTTCAAATAATATTTTAGAATAATTCGGAGTGCAGACCTTACATTTCATTTTAAAATTAATGGCTTAGTTTCCCCAACAATTGCTTGCAATTTTACAGGAGTTGATTACATGGTGCAATATTAATGTTTTTAGTGACGTTTATATTCGAATTTTCCCGATAGATAGTTGTGGTCTCAAAATAGTATCAATTTGGGGGCAATTTTTACAATTTGGTTGTACAATGTATGATTATAGCCATGTACCACAGCAAACATATAGATATTGTATAAATGAGGGAGGGAAAGAAACTTCTCTTATATATGATTATTTTATCTAAATAGAATTGATTTTGTTTTTTGGTAAAATTTGTCTGCTTTTACTTTCGTTGATTCTATCTATAATGACTTGAACTTTTTATCTAATGAAAAGTAAATCTCAATATAAACATTGTATAAGTGCTAATTCTGAGTCACTTATGCATCCGTTATTTGATTAAAATTTTTGTGATAAGTATGACTTCATTTTGCCGTCAGTTCAATTGAGGGATTCTTGTTTTTTATGAATTCACAATTGTAATGTCATTGATTATACCATAGAATTAAAAGTTAAGATTTCATTAATGGCTTCCATTCAAGTATTTAATTACAAAAGTAACCATGATTTTTAAGTTAATATTCTTCTAATTCCTAATTTTGCAGTAACAGGTTTTCCATACTGTGAGTTCGGATTTTTCTTTACAATATTTTCTTGTCTTGAAATCTTACAATTGCAGAGTTTCAGGAAATGTTCTGAGTGCATATTCCATGTCTTTATTAGAAAACAATTTGGAGAAGTTTTCTGGGGAAAGAAGTGCTTGGAACTATTCTCAAATTATTTTTTGAAGCAATCCCTGGCTCTGCAAAACTTTATTTTACTGTCATGAATTCTTCATTGAAAAATTTTAAATTCATCTTACCCCTTTAATTGGTTATTTATTGATATGTTATATAAATTGGAATGTATTTGTGTTATGTGTGTGTAAATACTTCTCTGTCCAATCAGCACATCCTAATTTTTTCAGTTGTAGCCTTAGGCATAGTTTAATCTTCAAATTGAAGGTCTTTAATTCTATCTACTACTTCATCTTAATATTCTAATTTTAAGTTTTTTTCAGATAATTTTTGATATTTATATATCAAATCTCAATTAAAAAAGCTTTTAAATTCATTATGATGTAAGATGGGATCTTTTGTTTTTCTAAATACAAATATATGATACATTTCACAATTAGGTGTTGGTATTCATTGTTTGTACGATATAAGAAACAACATACACTTTTTTAGAATGTTAAATCACTTATTATTAATCTTTCAAGGCTTATTTGAGAATTATTACATTTTAGGTAAAAATTTATTTTCAGGTATTGCATAAAATGAGTTGGGGGGAGGATTTTTCAAAACTTTAATTTGCAAATGGAAGTTAAAATTATCTTTGTGTCCATGGACCCATACCAGCCAAAGTACATAAAATGGATTGTAAGTTAAGGGTTCATATAAACGAATTTTAATGGAATTTTACTTAAAGTTAATGCATTATTTCAATGTATCTGACATTTGCAAAGAAGTTCCTTGATTCGACACTCTTTCATGCCAACATAAGTACAAACAGAATGATGAAGCCTGCAATCCTTTCATTTCTGAAATTATATAGGTCATTTTTCTTTAATGAAAGTACAAATACATCATCTTTTAATATGTTGGTATCTTTTTTTAATTTCATTTCAGTGCTTTCATAAATGTAAAACTTATTCCTAGAATCAAAATTACTAGAGGAGTGTTAAATTTTTATATAGCTTTTATTGAAGATTATTACCACTAAAAAAAACTGCTCTCCATTACAGAATTAAAAAATTTTTAAAAAAATTCACATTGGAGTTAATGTGTTCAAGGATTTGCATCTTAAATCATTGTAATAAAATATTTTATATTACAATACATAAAATATTGTTTTTGAATCACCCTACTTTATGAAAATGCTTCATTTTCTTAGCAGTAAAAGTTATTTTTGTATGTCTGACTTTCGTCAAAATCTCAATTTCAATTGTAGGGGATTAATAAAAAAACTGACCAGTACATTAAAACTTTTGTAGCATGAGAAGATCCTTCCTATCTACATGATTTTATAAAGAACACATGTGGCAGAGCAAAATCCATTATATTATATTGGCCTTGCTATTATGATGGGATGACTGATCAATACTTCAATTTTTTTGCACCAATCTATTATTCGATCAACTGAATAGAATTAGCACTACTGTTTTGAAGGTTAGAAAACACGTGAGATTTGTTCTTTTATGACACCTATTTCGATGGGACATTTGTATTCCTCAATGATTCTACTGCAAATGTGAGTGAAATACTGTTTTATTGTAATATCACTTTCTTAATTCATATATTTTGTACAGTAACCATCTAATATGGTATAAAAAGTGGTTGAAAGGTGAAAGTGATATTGTATCATATAAGCCATGTGCAATTTGCATATGTGAGAAAATAGAATATTTAGTTTAGATAACAGTATATTTAAACCCACAAAGGAAAGATCTTATATAATGTAGAAGGCCAATGATGTACTAAAAAAACGTTAATCAATGTTCCTAATCTAGGAAGGTGATGTTGCCATAGTGGATGGACAATAAAGCTGTTACCTTGTTGACAACTGCACATAATCTGGGGATTATGAAAGCTGTAAATGTGGAAATAAAAGATGGTACTAAAGAAGTACTTTGCCTCAAAGTTGTCACTGTATATGTCATATCAAGTATTGACCGCTTTGATCAAAGAAAGTATACCAAATAGGAAAATCTGTTAAATAGTGACAATAAGGCTGTTACCTTGTTGATAACAGGGCATAATCTAGCGATTATGATATCTGTAAATGGGACAAAAAAGACGATTGTAAAGAAACACTTATAACCAAGGTTGCGGCTGTATATAAGATGTCATGGGATCAAAGAAAAGATACCAAATAGGAAGAACAGTAAATTGGTGGCAACATATCTTTTATTTTCTTATTGACCTTGCCATCATAGTTTCATACTATGGCAAATGAACGAAAGAAATAGTTTAGATCAGCTAACATTCTGTAGAACATTAGCTGGTCACTTATAGATGGATATTGCTTAAGAAAAAGGAAAAGATATCCTGATAGCTTCCAAGCAAAGTGAGTAGCTCCAGATGGTGTATACTTAGGATGGGGAATCATTTGCCAAACATAGCTTCCAACAATGGACTATATAGGAAATACAGTAGAAAGGGACAAGAAATGAGGACCCTCTGCATTTTTGCAGAATGTGATGTCCCCTTGTGCATTGCAACATGTTCTCTCATCTTTTCATGGCAAATAATTACCATTGAATTTAATTTTCTTTATGAAAGGTAAAAAGTATTCTTCCCACCTCTAAAATTTAAATGTAAACATAAAATATTATTTCCTTAAATTTTATTGTTTAATTGTTAAGAAAACATAAAAAATTGTGAGAAATTCAAAGAGAAATAGATAGACATGAAAGGGTTGAATTTAACAATAAAATAGGAATTCACACACACACACACATATATATATATATAACTTTAATCATTACATTAGAAATATAGAGATTTTCCATTATGAGAAATGGTAAAACAATATATGCTATGACTATATTTAATGTATTTTGGTATACACAGGTTCATTCGAGATACCACTATAACTGAAAAGCAAATAACATTTATAAGATGAATTAATAATCATGAACTTCCGACAAAAATCCTTTGATGCTTGAAATTTAAAGACAGAAAATAGATTCAGATGTTCTTTATATGAAAGAAATATCACATGATTAAATTATACTGAGAATATAATGAATATAAAAAAAAACTTTCAGATATCTACCAAGAAAATGACTTAGTGCTACAACTGTCAGCAAAACAAGCAGATTACAAGACTTTTGACAAGTACTTTTTGAGAAAAATTTATAAAATGTTGAAAAATTGGAAAAATGTGTTTTTAAAAATTTTATTTTGAAAGAGAGAAAGATAAGTGTTTTTTTTTTTAAACATTTATAAACTTTTAAATAAATATTAAGCATTTATAAACTTTTGATTTTATAAGAACACTTTCACCAGTCAATACACTTTCATAAAAACAAGCATTTACTGTAAAAGATTAAATGATAATGTGTGAAGTTCTTTTTAAAATAAATATTTACCAAGACAATTTCCTGGAATATATATAGATTTTATAAAATGTCCTTTTTGCTATGATGAATACTTAAAATTTTTTTTTTAATTTAATGAAGTAAAAATATTTTTTAAAAGAAATTTAAATAAAATATATAATGATGTTAACTTAAATTAACAATTTTAAATAAATGTTGTTAACTTTGATTTTTTAAAAAATTTTTTAAGAACAAGTTTTAGTTCTTGGAAAATTTTTAAAAGAAAATCAATATGATAAATATAGCAATTTTCATTGTAAGACTTGGTTTTATTTCACTTCACAGTTAAATAATCGTTAGCAGTACAAAACGCTAATCAAATATAACATGAAATTCTTATATATTTAAGAAATACCATCCAAAAATATATTAAGTTACAATGAAGTTTATTAAAAATATAAATTGGTGCAAATGTAATTTACACAGTTGATATAGATGCAATACATAAATAGGTACATTGATTCAAAATATACTAGAAAATGTAACACATAAACTTTTCTTTCATGCTTAATGAGCTTCATTTTTTTAATATTCCAGACAACAATGGGACTTCCTATAATAAAAAGTTAAAATACAGTGAATCATGAATATAATAAACTACTCAAGAATACATTGTCTTTTCATTTAAAGCTTAATGTTTTATATTGATGCATTTTGTGCATACATTTTCGAAGTAAGATTATCAAATTTCAGATTTTACAAATAAATGTATCAGAAATTATTTCGTCTTCTAGTACACTGCTATTTACATGTATCTTGACACCTCTTTTATGATCATAATTTAGCATTCTAAAGTTAAAAAGAGTCAGAGAAAAAAATGGCTGAATAAAAAAAAGCCTATATATTAATTTTCTTGAAATAATAATATACAAAACCTTAGGCAGGGGTTTCGAAAATAGTCAATAACACCTTTTGAAAATCTATACAATATTGATGATTAGACATCAATGAACGAATATGAATGCTACTCAATCAGTTGACAGCAATGTAGTACATACAATTTTTTCATTTGGATTGTCATTTATAATTACAATATAGTGACTAATGTTTTTATAATAGATTATACTTCATTAAATTTCACATATAAATATTTTTTAAAATAATTATTTATCCAATGTCATTATTTAAGGCTTGTGTGTTATGCAATGTCCTCTCCTTTTCAGATTTGTAAGAGATGATTCTTGCACCAATTTTTTCTGCAGTTAAAAGTAACATCCTTTTGAAAGTTGGAGTCATTAAATTTAAATTTGATTATGAAAACAGATAGTTTTTAATAATTTAACTTAATTTTGGGACAACTATAATATGCAAAAATATCCAAAACTTTGAAATGCAGATTCTTCATTATAGTATTATTTTTTTAATTTTATTTCAAATCTCTGATATGGTTGAATGTTAATTCAATTTTTAACAAAATAATAAGATATAGTGAATATGGAGTTCTATGGCAATTTAAGACTAAAACTAATGAATTTCAAACAAAATATTGCTATTTTAGCTAAGCATTATCAAGCACATCCTTCTCATTGATTTATACAAAATTTGATTTTGTCAAAAGTCAATAAATGATTTAAGAAACAGATAAGTTTTTTTCTTTTTTAACATTTTCACAGAAAGGGTTGATAAGAGAATTATAAAATTTTTAGGGGTTGATAAAAAGAAAAATTCGGTTTCTTCAGGCTTTAATGATACATTTTTAAAAATGTAAAGATTATGAAAACACAAAAATGTTAGACCTAGGTAATATCTGAAATTAAATTTAATTAGTAACATAATAAAATTTTATAAAAACAAAATAAAAATATTTTTATGCATTAAATTAAAATTAATTTTTTAAATTATAATTGAAAAAATTACTTATAAGTAAATTTTTGAAATAAATCCCTTCAGAAGTCATTTTTTGAAGTAGGAAAAAAAATTAAAATCTTAAATTTGAAATTTTTAAAAATCTATTGAGGTGTTTTTTAAGTCATTTTAAAAATTAAGCTGATAAATAACTGGGAAATTTCTTTCCATTCGATGAAATTTTAATTATAAGAAAATATTAAACGCATAATAAGTAAACATAGAAAATGTCAAATTTTTTCTAACATTACTGTATTGTGAAGAAATATTTTGATGTCACCAGACTATTTGAAGAAATTCTTTAAATGCAAACTACTTTAAATTATATTTCAAAAAATATAAAAGTATTAAAGTGTAATTAATAATTTAAAGTGAATCAATTCGAAAAAGTTGAAAATTGCTGTACACATTATTTAATTTTGGTATAAGTAATTAAAAACCAAAACAAAATAATTATTACTTAAAAATTCCCTATTATTTTTTAATGTTTAAAATAAACAATTCTTTACCTCTTTCATCATACTTAATATCAAGCTCAGGGCATAGGTAGCATTCAATTGGCAATCTGTATTAGAATCATTATCAATGACACCTAAAATAGGAATATTTAAATTTAAAATTTTTACTAAATAAAACAAAATAAAAATTGGGAATTTTAATTGCAACTAATATGTAAAAAGGTAAATATCAATTATGAATAATGTGAAAATGTACCATTGAAAGTTTTCAATAGCTAATTTACAAAATTTAATTAAATTAAAGTAAATTTGATTATGAAAACAGATAGTTTTTAATAATTTAACTTAATTTTGGGACAACTATAATCTGCAAAAATATATGCTATAATAATACTTGTGTACACCTTCATTCAAAACTTCTTTTTGAATATAAAATATAAACATATTTCATGAAAGAAAGTACTTTAAATAATGCATGGATTTTTAATTTATAATGAATGAAATTAGCTACACATGAGAAGATTAAATTTATGTATGTATATAAGTACATTCAATAAAAATAAATATATCAAAACAAGAAGTATAAAACAACCATATTTAGCTTTATTTTTACATGATTTCATATTTCAGTTAAACTTAAGTAACAATGATATAAAGTATCATATATAGCTAATGGTAATTGAAGGTACTAAGTATTACATGGAAACTTTCTGAGATATTCAATATTTAAAAAAATGAAGGAAGCAATACATTACTTTGTGATTATCCTATTTTTTACACAATAATTTATATTTAATACAGTTTAGTCATAGATATAATAAGCATAATAGAAAAAAAACTACCATAAAAATAAATGTGATACATAATTTAATGTAGCTCTTTTTCAATAATATTGATATTTATACCACTTATAATAAAAATAAATGTTTGTTTCGTCAGTTTTCTTTTAATATTAATTTTGAAACTTTCAAACTGACTTTTTCATTTATAAAATAAGCTGTATAAGAAATCAATAAATTACATATTCCCCTTACATAGAATAAATTATGTTCAGATATCACAGTGAAAATATAAACTTTATTTTTTATAACTATTTGTTATATATTATTAATTAAAATCCCAAGTTTCATATTGTGTATATCTCTTAAAGATAAATTACACAATTTAATCAGTTTATATATATATATATATATATACATATATATATATATATATATATATATATATATATATATATATATATATATATATATATATATATATAATTAATTAATAGTACATTTTTAGAAAATTAATAATCAAATATTAGATGGAGAATAATAATTAAATACTAGATGTGCATGTAACTTTTTATTATAAAATTCTAATACATTTTAGAATTTTTATCAGTTCAAAAATTTTTATGTAAATTATTATAAGAGGTATAGATGAGGAAGCAAAAGATATTTTGAAATTATTGACAAGAAAATGAAATAAATTATAAACAAACTATCAAAACTAAATGTGTTATATTCTACATATGATTAAGCTTTTGTATCTAACATATTGCATGGTCTATAGTATAGACCATGCAATATGTATAGACTTTATATGATAGTTTTATTACAAAAACTATCGTTTATGTAATTGATGATATTTCTAATGAGCTATGTATTAAAATAATTTTAAAAATACATGTTATTAATGAATAGCATATAGCTCACTTTTCAGCCACTGTTGACTTTCAAGAATAGCTGACATCATATGTTCTGAAAACAACAAATAAACAGGAACACTTTCATAAGTAGTCACTAAGGCATATATTGAAGCTAAACGCACTGTTCTGAAAGTATCAAATAAACATATAATATCACATTTAATATAGATTGTTCACAGTTGATTAGATAAAAGTGTTTCCATAACTTATTGACTTAAAATATAGCAATGAAATAAATTTCAGCTAATTCTACATTACAATTTACTAATTAAATCAATTTTAATAAAAGTATTTTATATTTTTATATCAAAATATTTTTTGTAACACCTATTTTTTTAAATTAAAATGAAAGATTCAGATAAAATATTTATAATAAATAAATACAGAATATTAAATGTTTCTTTAAATGGATAATGATGCCTATGTATTATTTCTGATAAAACACATCTATGAAGGTCCCATTATTCTGCTGACAGATAACAATAATGCAACATGCAAATAAGATGAAGTAAGAGCTTGGTTTTCTTACACAAATCAGCTAAATGTATTAGAGCATCATTATATGATAAAACACAAGCAAATATAAGAATATAAATTCCCAAAATACAATTAGGCTGTAACTTTCATTGTAAAAAATTTGCGGCACATTGTGCTTCAAAAATGTTTTCAGAAGTTTGCTAGATACATTATTCATAATATTTTTACAATTCCTTGTTCCCATGGAGAACTTGTTAAGGAATAATTAATTCGTTTTTTATGATGCTCAAGAGAGAGAAGATAATTAATGAAAATTAAAAATATACCATTTTGAACATAATAATAAGACATTTTTCATTAAATTGTGTACAGTTAGATTTATGACATTTCAACAATAATTTTTTAAAACAGCTACTTTAGTCTTTCTTTAACATAATAAAATGAATGTGTAATATTTAACCGGAAATACTAAAGTATAATATTTTTGAAATGGCAGCACTGTTGAAATGCAGAATAAAGCAGGAGCTCAATATTACTCACACATCTTGATGGTTTCGTACACTGAGAAGGAACTCCATCAGTGACTCTCCCATTTGCAAGCAATTCTGAAAAAAAAAAAAACAGAAAAGTGTTTGTATAAAAGTGTATAAAACAGTAGATTTTTTTATTTATTTACCAAAATACTTTTACTTTAATAAAATAATTTTAGCCAACTTTAACATAGTAAAAAATCATTTATCTTAAATTATATAAACTAAATAAGAATAAAAGTTAGAAAATTAGACTATTTCCTTTTCTGACTGTTAGGATGTTCATTAAGTTATTTTCTATTAGATCTAAGTAATGTTGGACACAAGATAATGATGAGAAATTCACTAAAAAGGAAATTTTACTAGTGACGTTATCATTTTTTTACATTGTTCATCAATTTTATGCAAAACAGTTTTGCTAAAAAATAAAAATAAATAAATAAAAAGTTTAAAAAAAAATCGATTATAATAATGTTGTTGATGGAATACATAAAAAATACTTCATAATTGGTAAAAAAATACCTACTGATGCCTCAAAATAGTTTTGTTTAGTATTTTAAAATAGTAATTACTACCAATAGTATTGGCAAAAAATTAGTATGAAGCTTACAAGATCTTCACAATAGGAGAATAATTCTCTATCTAGATATCACTTCATTAGGTATTGTGATTTGAAAAAAGATGCATAATTTAAAGTTTCATTCATTGCTATCTCAAATCACTATTGGATAAAAATATAGGATATGATCTAATATCAATAAGTGAATGAGAAAAGGTTAATACATATTTAATCTAGATTAAAATTGTATGACAAATTTTTTCACTCAAAATAGAATTCAACATTTGGATATTTCTCAAAACAACATTTAAATAATGGGATATTTTTTTGTTTTAAAACACTTTTTATTTTTTCCCTTGATAATTAATATATATTGCAAAACCACATAAATCAAGATTTGTAAAGATTCTCAAACAACTGCTTCCAGGAGTTCCTCATTAAAAATTTTTCAGGAAGAGCCTACATATATATCAATGCTCTATTACTTTTGGTCAAATATATTTTTATGTACATCATATTTTTAAACATTAATGTTTAATTTTGATTTAAATTAGATTTATATACATAAAATAAGAATTATTTTAAAAGTATTAATTGAATTTTCAGTTATAACAGAAATTCTTTATGTTTATTTTTCTACAAAATAAATATTGTAAGAATTTTAAAATCAAAAACTATACAATCATTACCATATACATTATTACCCTACATATTTATTTAATAGACAATTAAATATTTTTAATATTGAAGAATAACTTTTTTCTTTCATGATAACATCTTAATTAAAATACTGATAATTCATTAAGTTTTTTCAGCATACTCTCAGACCTTCAAAGCTCATTGACATACATGACTTTGAAAATCTCAGATATTATTACATCTTTTAAATGTTTATTTGATTTTATGTTCATTTCTATTTTACTAGGTAACACTTTGAATTTATTTCATTATTATAGTGGTAATACATTATCTACAGAACAGAATAAACCACATTATATGATTTTTCCACTGCTTTATCCAAATATTATAACTTTATTGGTCATCACCAGCAGCAGGACAGAGTATCTTTTTGTCAATCATTATAGTGGCAACACTTCCCATTTTTCACATGTGATATCAATGATAACTTTAGCAATGACTGATGACTATATTTGACAGATGAAGGATACAATGTTTAGCAAAACTAATTTTTAATTTTTTTTTTATCATATAATTGTTTACAAAAACTCATTTTTAAAAGAGGTATGACCATAAGGTAATAATGTGAGCAAATTAACTATTTTGCATAAGCAACAATAATTTTGTATATATGATAGTAAATCAAAAAAAAGTAAAAAGAATCTACTCTACCCTTCAATTAAATTTTCAATATAATTTCAAAATTGCATAAATGATTTTAATGATTCAAACTTTTTATGAAGCAGTGAAAAAATCACAATCTGATATATTAACTTTAGATGCTTTAGACACTGATAAAAAAGCTTTTGCATTTCATTTAATTTGCTTAATTTATATGAAAAACAAAATTAAAGAAAAATGTTCTGTGTCAGTGAATACTACAGTTGATACTTTCTTATAAATTTCTTTATTACTGATATGTAAAACGATTTACAATTTAAATGAATTCCATCTTTTGTTTCTTGATAAATTCTTGCTCATATCTAGTAGAACATCAAAATTTAATATTTTTATATTTTCAGTCTATTTCATTAAAAAATTTGCTAAAAATTTATAAAATTGTTAATATTTGGTAAAAAAAAAAAAATAAATGTCTAAAATACCTGAAAATAAGAAATTTTCAAGAGTCGTTACTATTTTTAGAAGGCGATTCAAAATCCCCGAATTTTCCAGAATTTGTGCTAATGTTGAGAAAATATTTTTTATTTCTTAGAAAAGTTTTAAAATCTCATCACTATAAAATGGAGACAAATAGCAAATATTAATTTCGTTTTGATGTATCAGATGATAAAGAATTAAAAAAAGATATATAGCATACAAAAATGCAATAAAGTATATGAGCCACTATGGAAAATATTGTCCTTCAGTATTTTTGCAAGCCAAATCTCACTCTCTAAGCTATCTCTGATTCCATATTATTTTATTAGTTTACTTCAAACTAGGAAAATCTTATTCGAATAATAACAATTTTCAAACCTATATCAAAGTCTTCTAATAAATGTATATATAAATTAAATAAGTTTTATATTAAAAATTAAAACAACTATTTAAAAGATACAAATTGATTTACAGAATACTAAACACTCACAGGTGTATTTGAAGCGGCATACATAACAGTCCCCAATGTATATATTAATCGACCCAGAACATAACTGTCTTCTCCAAAAAGATGAAGCATTTGATTTTTTCTACAAAAAATTAATTTGAATTTTGATTAAAATAATCACATTTGAAATTCTGTAATCATTCAATAAAATGTTATAAAATAATATAAAAATAAAATATTTAAAATATCCTTTAAACACAGTTAGTACACTTACATAAATGTTTTAAAAATTGGCAATAAACTCACATCTTTTTCTTTAGTTGGACAAATTACAATTATTAAACTTAATATAATGGAAAGACAATATTATATCCACATAAAGTAACAAAAAATGTTAATTAGTTAAAAGAGAAAAGATATTGACAAGATACATTTTCTATATATCTTTTCATGTTAAAATAAAAAATACTATTGTAATAAAAAATGAAATTTATAGGCAAAGTCTTAACTAAACTCCTCATCAATTTTCACATTGAAGAAAATGGTGTTTGACATAAGCAAAAGCATAATAAATTTAAAGAAGCTTCATTTAATACAAGCAAATTATTGTATATCTAATTTTATGAAAAAAATCACATGTAAAATATCAACAATAAGCTTACCAGATAAAGCAGAATAATATTGGTTTTAATATGAATGTTGCAACTATTATATAATAATATTATTCTTTTCGTTTGTCAAAAGAAATTTATTGTTGCTGCTGTTGGATGCCCCCAAGGTCAGCAGTGCTAGACCAGGTCCATGAGAAATTTAATAGTTTGAGAAATATCTGATTATTTTATGTGGTACATTTAATTTTCTTACAAGCTGTAAAATTGAATATTTTTATACCTCTCTTGATTAGAGAAAATAAGAAACTAAAGGCAACTATATTGTAATACAGGGGAGCCACTTTAAAAAATTGCCATGAGTGAAAATTTCAAGTTAAAATATTAATTAGTAAAGACTTTTACAATATAATTATAATTTTCATTATGAATTGGTGTTTTTCAATGCTGTAATTTTTCCTTCAAAAATATTAATTTATTCTTTGAACAATTATATTTTTTAATATTAAACTCAAAATTAGGTGATTTTTTCTTTTGTGTTTGTTTCCAAATAACTTATGTTTGTGTGTGAAGTTAGGAATGGAGTGCGATGTTACACTATTTGAATTTTTAGATTTTATTTTTTTTAAACATAATAAAAGTCTGATTAGTTTTATTATTATTTAACTTGCTAACTTTTGAATTAACTGCAATATCTATATTTTAAAAACCTTGACTTTGCAATACTTGTGTGTCATTACACTAACAAGCATCTCATAGTTTTCTACATTTAATAATGTCCAATCACTTTCAATAAAATTATTCATAATATTGAAAGAACTATTAACTAAATATTCTATAACAGTTTTTACGAAAAAAATTTTTTTTAATGGCAAGCACTAGGTGACTAATTCTCTGCCACAACAAGGCTAGAAACAGTTATTCATTTGTTGTTACCCAGAGTGCACCTTAAAAAGTTTATACTAAAAATCATATTGAGTCACATATGAAACCATTTTTTAAAGTCAATTCTGGTAAATTTTTATTCCAATTATATATTATCCATTTCATCCACAACATAACTACTGATTCCTTCAAATAGATATCCAAACTCTCCTTCAGAGATCAAGAAAGTAAGAGTTGATTTGAGAACACAAATGTTTCTTGATAAACTTTATGGAAAGATTTTTCATATGATAATTTTATCTATGAATAATTTTTTTTTTGTTTTAAATCTAAAACAAGATGTATCAGTATCTGCTGCAACTACATGTATAAATGTACTACTTTACAGTATCTTTAAAAGACACATAAATGTGATAAACAAAATGATATTGCAAAAAGTCAGGATTTATAAAAATAAGAGAGAGAAATAATGACATAATAGCTAAATTTCTGGGCATTTGTAATAAATAAAAATAAGAGAAAGATAAGAAAATTTTACAAAATCATGTAATTCAATATGAATTATGTGAAAAATTGAATTTTCACATTGAAGAAGTTTAGGTAATTTTACAAAATTTGGTAAAATACCTATGTGCAAATTTAAAAGAAATTCATCCTTTTCTCGCCAATCAAATGGCTCTAACACCACTTTTCCTAGATTGATTAAAGAAATACTTTTTCTATTCAGACATTGAATTTTTTTCATATCTATTGATTAATTATATCGCATTCTGAATTCTTTCTTCATATGATAAAAATCCCATATGCTGACACAGTGTTTAATAAATGAAATCTTTTATAAAACAATCTGTAAAGGTCTATTTTCCATTTGTCCCACCAAATTTAATTTAGTAATTTAAGACTTAAAAATTGCATTTCAAACAACAAATTGCAAAAAGCTGCATTGCATTCAAAGGTAATACCTGCATATCATAATAGGTATCTCCGATAAAATTTCCAAAAAAAAAGTTCTACAGAACTAAGTAATTTATGAATAATATCATCTATTTCAAAATCCATATCTATCATATATAAGAAAATAATCACAAGAAGATTATTTTCTTCAGGAAAATCCTTTTTTAATTTTTTAATTCCTACATGATTTAGTAAACATAATAAACAGTTAGATAAATTTTCAAAGGAGGGAAATCCATCCCCAGGACTGAAAAAGGACAACCCTGGTAATATTATTTACTACATAGCACAAGTAAAAAAATCAATCCACACTGAATCAATACTCTCTCTTTATAAAAGCAAATGTTTTTTCTTATTTTCTCAATGCTACTGTTGACATTTAAGATTGATCAGACTGAAAGTCAATAGTAGATATTTATCTTCAAAATATTTTAACCATTTAACATTAAATTTAATCTGGATTAATAAATTTTTATTATGATGTTAGGTTTATTCTTAATATCAGCTTTGAATTGTTGAGTTAAAGTTGTTATGAATGAGCTATTCTAATAATGGGCGCTTTACAAATGTTGATGAATGAAGTAAAATATAACTGAAGCATGGCTAAAAAAGTTATCACACTGCAATAAAAAAGCAAAATACAGGGTTAGTACAGATTTCCAAGAATTTAATTCTAAGAGTTTTTCAGAAGTCAAATAAAAAATTTCCAGGAGGTATTGTCATTTTAAATAATTTTTTTTTTATTTTACCACATGGTCTTGACCAAATGTTCATATAATTATGTATATGTAACAATTTCCAATTCTATTTGTAAACAATAAAAATAAATAATTCTAAAAATTTATGAAAATATTTTTTTTATTTAAGTTAGAATTATATTTAATTAGTACTTCAAAAGCCTTCAATGAATTTACAGCTATAACAGAAAATTATTTTATTTATATAAATAATCAATATTCTTTACATTACTAAATAATACATCATATAAAAAAAATGGATTATTTTATTGAATATTTCAGGATGTACATAACAACCTCTTTCAAGCTTCTAAAATTTGAATGAGGTACACTTTTTAAAAAATATTTAGTAAATATAATAAATAAATAAATTAGTTAGTATAAATATAATAAATTAGTTTATATAAATTATCATAAATTAGTTAGTATAAATATAATAAATTAGTTAGTATAACTAAAAATTTTTTAGTAAAAATGAGTTAGTTCATATGCAGACCATCCATTGACTACTGAGTAATTAACTTGTACCAAATTCTAACCATTTTTCATTCACTTTTTCAAACAAAATATTTCCAGTTGATTGACCAAAATAATCAGACAAATATATAGTACCATGTTTAAATAATATCATTCTCCCAAAATCTTACAGACAGTACCATTGTTTTGTCTGCAAATGATCATTTTAGCTTTCATCAATGCAAAGCACATAATTATTAGCATTCATAACTTTTTCTTTCCATAAGTTGGAAAAATAAGATGCAATTCCAAAAGATACTAAATAAGCATTTTTTCCCAACCACAACTGAATTGCTTTGCAATAGCCCTATCTGGAAACATTACTTGAAAGAGAGAATTTATACTGCTATAAGAACTGAAGTTGAATCCACTGTTTAAAACTTTAATGAACCATAGAATTTCAGTCTCAAAATTTTCTTTTGAAGAAGCAAATGAATCTAAATTCCATTGCTTTGGGTTCCCATTCTGTAACAGAAACAATTGTAGTGAAAAAATCTTTTAAATGAGTAGATTTTTTAGCAGATACAGCTTGCTCTATTAAATACATGTTTTTTTTTCTTTTATATGAGATTTGACAGCTTATTTGTTCATTTGAAATGCAGAAGTCTTTCTTGAAAATTAGGCAGACATTCGGCATGTGTATTTTTTCAACCATGCAAAAGTCAATTTTTTATGGCTTTTCCTGAATTCACTGGTCAATAAAAAAAAAACACTAAGCATATTAAATAATTTATTTCAGTTTTATTTCATTGGCAAACAAAATTCCTCCTGATACACTGAAATTATACACATTTACAATGAGGAAGAAGTATATTTTAACTCAAAAATTTTACATTTAAATATTAATATTCAGTTAATTTTATAAAATATAAAGAAAAACTATCAATTAAAATCACCCGTTTGACCACATCACTTGCATATGTTATTGGTGACTACTTCACTTTCATAATTCTAATAATAATTCAAAATACTACATGCATAATTCTAATTACTACATCTGGTCTTGATTGAATTGGATCATAAAGCTATTGTGGCTAGACTGGATCTTCCTTTTAGTCAACAGTTATGCATATAATAACAATCAAATATCAATTCTGCAGCCATCTAGTGGTGATATCAATAAATACTACTCAAACTGTTTTTAGACTATTTCATTAAAATTTTTAAAATATGAAAACAAAAAACTAAAATAAAATATAATATTTTTTAACAAAAAATAAATGAAACAAGGTATAAGTAAAAATTCCAGTAGTGATTCATGATTTATAAGGAGTCAAGTCAAAATTTCAGGAATTTCAGGATCCCGTAACCCTTTCTGAGGCTATAGTAAGTATATTTATCATCAGTTTTTTTTAAATGTCCATCTTACCACTAATTATTTGTGCTGCCAGCGATTCATAATTTGAGAAATTATAATGAATCACTGGACCAAATAATTAAGCATTTAATTTTGAGATAAAGAGAGGTCAATATCAGGAAACCATTTTTTCCCATGCACAATCCTTCATTCAAACCTTGATTTTCATGTAATTAAATGTATTTCTGAATATATATGCAGAATTTATACACACAGTGATTTATAAATATATAATTTCAAGTATATTTTGTGGTAAGTAAAATCTTGAATTATATTTGGTATGTTCTAGTGTTTTGCTTTCATTTGAAATCTCTAATTTGTTTCAGTTCAAACATTTCTTTAATCTCATAGTGGAAATACATATAAAAATGTAAGAGCATTACAGCAGAGGATGCTAGTGAATTACCTTTTGCCCTTCCAAGTGATCCTGAAGATGGGTAATGAAAGTAAGAAGAATTTTCAATTGAAAGTAGAAGTGATGATTTACCTTATCTGCAGCCTAGCACTAGTAGTGGTGTAGGCGTGAGCCAAAGAATTGTTCTAATGTGCAACAATATGGGGGATCAAAATTATTCTGATACTGAAAACTATAGTGTAGGTGAAGAAGTGGGGGGCGGAGAAACAGTCTAAGTATTCAAGGCATTTTGATTCCCTTAATATTCGTGTAAATAATGAAGGAATTATAAGTCCTAGTTTAACATGAGCCAATACAGATAAATATTTTTTCTTCAAACATTCAATATGGAGATTTTAAAACATATAGTTGAATGAACAAATTTATATACATCTTAAATCAAATTAAAACTTTATTGTTGTCAGAATCTATTTTACATGACTTAAAAAAAGGTATTAACAATTGCCAGATCAATGAGGAAATAAATTAAGAGTTCCAATAATTATCAATACTAAGCGACACAATAATTCAAAATTCAAAAAAGAACATGACATATATGAACAACCGCAAAGTCTGATTATGTATTTTACCCAATTTCCGAAAATTCAAGGCCAGCCAATGGTTGAGTGGTTAGCGTTCTTGACTCAAATTACAGTTCAGGCATGGATGTTCTTTTCTCTCTGTGTTTCTCTGCCCTTTCTCCTGAGATGAAGGAAGTGCCCCCCCCACCTACAAATGGATTTGTGGTGGTGTGATGTGGGTAATACTATTTGTCCCCATGACTTGGTTCACATGTGTCCACTGGGTAACAATAAATAAGTAGCAGTTTCAAGCTTTGCTGTGGCAAAGGACTAGTCAGCCATTGCTGCCATTGGAAAAAATATTCCCCAAAATGTCATGGAAAATAATATAATTTCAATCTTATATGAATAATAATACAATTCCTTTTGTAGATTTTATTACTTACTAAATATATTTTAAAGCAATGCTACTTTTTAACAGTTTATATATATATATATATATATATATATATATATATATATATATATATATATATATATATATATATATATATATATATATATATATATATATATATATATAAAGTTGTTAAAAATTAAATTAACTTATTTAAAAAGTTGAATGAATTTTTCTTATAAAATTAATCTCAATTTTAATATTATTTTAATTTTCTATTACTAGAAATAAATAGCCCATTAGGGTTAAAACAATTTTTCAAATTTCAGAGTTTCCAGAAGTTGTACGAACCCCAAAAATATTTGAGGAAGGCAAATATAAACTTATAAATATGATACAAATCAAATAAAAACCGTATTAAAATTAGAGATTATTGCTTGAAGAATACTTATTTTCAGTATATGAGTTTGGGATTTCTTTAGTATGAAAATGAAAACTGAAACCAAATTTATTTCTTTATGCATTATGCATAAAGAAGCCTTACAAAGAATAGCATTCTTCAACTTTTCAAAAGTAAATCACTAAAAGAGTTAAATGTATTAATATAACAATGACAGATTTTTATTTCTGAAAAAGAATTGATAAATATATGAATCTTTTTTCCATAA
This sequence comes from Latrodectus hesperus, assembly GCA_037975125.1. Classification (NCBI taxonomy): domain Eukaryota; kingdom Metazoa; phylum Arthropoda; class Arachnida; order Araneae; family Theridiidae; genus Latrodectus; species Latrodectus hesperus. The sequence goes on from CM075858.1 coordinate 87,465,480, forward strand.
ATGAATCTGTCAGATGAAGAAGGTGAAAAAAAATGAGAGAGACTACATGCGCATTTTAATGTTATACAATAAATATAAAACACACAACTGAAAACATTAGCATAAAATACAAACATAAAACCTAAAAACTATATGCTTCACATTAAAAATTTTAAAAGTGAAATATACAGTTTTTAGGTTATACAATTTTAAAATAGAAACATACTACAAAAAATACAAGCACAAGCAAAATTAGAAATATTTGAAACAAAAATGGTTGAAAAGTTTAAAATTCTCATTATTTGAATAATAACAGCTGTTTTGATTTAAAATTCATAACAAAATGAACAAAAATCAACACATGATAAAAATTATTAAAAAAGTATTTCAACATTTTCTGTATGTTTAAATTATAAACTTTTAAATTTAACAAGTGCCAACTTTGAAAATATTAAAATTTAAAGTGAAAAATTATTCCACAAATATACTATATATATTTCAGAATATAGTACCTACTTATCATACTTTTCCATCAGAGGAAAAAAGAAATAACCAGCAACAGCAGCAAATTTATTTTCTGTAGGTATAGGAAGTGGTTTTTTTGGACCCTAAAAAATGAAATTTAAAATGTTATTAAATAACCACATTTTGTAAACAGGTTAAAATCCTTTAAGTATCTAAGATTGATTGCTGACCAATATGCTCTATTAATGAAGAGTACAAATGGATATTCGGGGTAGACAGAAATGGTTAAATTAAAATAGCTTAAGTAACATAATTAGTGTTTTGAATAAAGTATTATTATTGTAATAGTCAATGGTCTCTTTTCAGACTTTTAACAAATTATGATAAGTCTAAAGATGTTTTAATAAATGAACATACACATTTTATTCATATAATAAACAAATTAATGGTATAATCTTACAAATGAAATTAGTATATAACAAACATATTTTACATTCCGTAATCAAGTGCCGTTACAGAAATGTTATGCCTAATAAAAAATGCCTGTGGTATTGAGAGCAAAGAAGAGAGGTAAAAATGAGGCTACATCAGTACTATCAGCAAGTACAGGTCCCCAGAGGCTCATCACACAAGACCAGTAAATTGAAGCATCATTTGATACAAGTGGTGATTGGGAAAGTAATCATATTCCTCTTCATTGGATAGATAGAGCTCTGTGGGTTGGTTAATCTGTGATGTTACAAGTCCTTTCACTAGTGTGGATTTGAAGAGTAGGGTGCCAGCACAAGTGAATTGCCCCTGACCATGGTTCAAAATTACAAGGCATTTAGTGATAGGTGAGTATTATAAATCAGTTAACCTTAACGTACAGTCTAGAGCATACTTCCATCATGTATGTATCTAATGAGGACAACCTTGCTGATCTTATTTCAAAAGATTCGGAATTCTATAAATTAAATATGGTCCAATGATTCTATTTATTTAATTAATAGAGAATACACCTGATGAGAAATTTCTTCACCAGTCTTAAAGGATGAGATAATTGCACATCAAAGGATTCATCGGTATGGACTCTAACAACGAATTCTTTTAATCATGACTTATTTAATATTAATAATAATTACATGAAAATACTGCATTTGTAAATTACATTTTCAGAATTACCTATAACATAAAATAGTCTACTAAAAAAGAAAAAAGGGAGAATTTTTTACAGTAAAAGAAGTTCAGAAATCAGAGATGTCTACAGGGATCAAAAAGCTGTTCCTCACAAAAGTAAGATAAAATATTTGTTTTTGTGATGTCGCAAATGTAACTTTAAAATTGAGATTTCCCATTTTATTCTGGAAGACTATAACGTAGGAAAAATCATTACAAAAATCCATAATGATATCACATCTTTTCATTTAGGTCCTATTGCTTTTCTAAATTATATGAAACAAAAATTTTGGCCAATACATGGTACAACATGTTGAAACATTTTGCATGAATGCATTAAAGTCTACAGATGTTGTGCAGATAATGGGTAATTTGTCCAGTGAGGGACTTCAAAATTTCCATTTAATTACTCAGGAGTACATCTCCGTGGACCGTTTATTATTAAATATAAATATTAAAAGAAATGTATATTCTACAAAGTGTATATATACATATTTTTAGGTTTAATTATCAAAGTTTTTCATCGCAAAATGGTAAAATATCTTACTTCAGAATAATAATTCATATTATGTTTGAAAAATTAACTATAGAGATTCATATATTATGATATATATTTAGATAATTTATTTATTCATCATATTTAGATTATATTTAGATAATGTAATAAATTTTCCAGGCATTGTACAGATTGCACAAACTAGCTTTCAAATCAGATGAGAAAACTGCATATTACCTGTCAATTGAATAATTTACTGGCATCTTTCAACAAAGGCATTTAATTTTAGTGGTTTTTGAGAGAGTGAAATGAAAGATTTAAATTTCATATTAAAAGAGATTTATTAACACTAAACTGAATTATGGAGAATTTTTAACAGTCATTAAAATATAGGGCATTTTAAAACCCCAACCACTTGCACCTCTGTTGTCAGATGCTGATGTATTAAACCTTGCTTATTTCCTAACTTGGTAACATATTCATAGACATTTAAATAGTATTGTAGAATCTAATTTTAATGAGATTAATGAAATAAAAATTTACATCAAAATAAACAAAAATAATTTGAATTTTGTTGGAGAAAATAGAAAACATAATATCTTAATAATTTGCAATAGAGATTCATGTGGATAATTGAAAAAAAATAATGTAAAAATGAATGAGCTAGTGCTTCTCAACAATGAAAACACACTGCCTCTAAAATAGTCATACTACGATAAAATATAGATTTGGAATCTTCAGAAGACTCATTTTCAAAATTAGTATTTTTCTTATTATTTTATATGTGTTATTTTATATTAATTGGTACTTATTTTTTCATACGAATTCTTCAAATTATTGTATATTCATTGGTTGAATGTAGTATTTGCAACATGGAGTCAAGTGTTATTGCAGAGGAGCATGCTTCATAATATAAAGTGTCAAGTAGCATAAAGTAATGAGAAAAGATGCAAAAAGAGTAAAGAAAATTAACTGCACAAATAAAGAGTTTCAACATCTATAGTCTGTTGAGTCCTGTTTTGATGACCAAATTAATTATTGCCAATAATTTATTTATAACACTATAAGGAGCTTTGTAGGCTAGGGGTACAGAATAAAAAGTGATAAATACCCTACTTATTATTCTTGTTTTGGCAGCTATACGTTTCTCAACAATTGATTTCCACTCTTCATTTGGAGGTACATTAATCTCAGAATGTGAAGTTGGATTTGTACTATTGATTTTATTTGGTTGAGAGAGAAGTAGACTACATCTTGATATAACCTAGATTGATAAATAATTGGTAATTATGCAAAGAACATCTATTGTAAAAATGCAGAATTCTGAGTTTGACAAAGATTTTTTTCATATAAATAATCATATTCAGTAAAACAAATATTGTTGCATTGAATAACTGTATAAACTAAAATTACTAGTTTAGTAAAAAATTGAAATAATTTTACCAAAAATAAATACTATTAATGTAATAATCTAATGTTTAAAAATACATAATTACATAATTTATACTTACTAATGAATTTCAAAATATACATAGAACTATTAACAAATTTAGATTTGCAAACATTTTTTTTAATTTTGTTTCACTTTTGATCATAAAAAGTAACTACACTTAAAAATAACTTCAATTTTTATAGACTTACCTCTAAAATATCTAAACGTTGGCGAATATTATAATCTTTTTCATAAAACTGTGATGTAAGATAACTAGCAACCTAAATATTTATAAAAAAATACATAAAAAATAGAGAAATTAAAAACAATATGAAAAAGTAACAATTTCATCAATTTTAACGTAAATGTAGTAGACACAATTTCTATTAAAAAAAAACGATAAATTTCTTAAATAATAACAACCTGATAATTTTCAAAGCATTAAGCTGGAGGTAACTTAAATGAGCAAAAACATTTGTTTCTTTTTTAAGAGTGAAACACTTAAAAAAACTTAATCGTTACGAAAATTTAATTAAGTAATACATTTTTAACAATTGATTTTTTCTACCTAAAATTATAAGTTGTCTTACTTTATTCAGTAAAGGATAAAAAAGAAATTTACCCAGAGACAGAATACAAAATATCCTAAATATTCTTTAAGTTAATAGATAAAATGTTAAGCAAAACACAAAATTTTAGGATTAATGCTGGTAACTTTTTAAAATCGACAGTAATAATAAGAGACAATACAATATATAAGATTATTATATTGTGTATCAACTTAACAAGAAAAATCTAACAAATATTAAATTTCTGTAAAATTATTTTCTGTGAGAAATCTTCTATTCTTGATAATACAGTTCAATCATGTAAATCATATAACTGCTTAAAATCCTTAATATTCCCTGTTTTTTTTTATATTAAAAATACGAAAGTTTATAAATGAAAGTTTGTCATTAAAAAATATCATTGAAACCAGTAATAATATTAGTAATCAAATGCATATTTAAATACTTTGTTTAAACATAAGTACATGCAAAATGTAGAGGACTTTTGATTAACTTTAGAAGACAGTAATTGAATTAACATTAATTTTTTAAATTGAACATGTATTTGCTGAATAAAATCCAAATTATCTACTTAAAAATGCTACATATTTTAAACTCATAGCAAATAATTAAAATGATAGTAAAATTGAGGAACAGCAAAAATTCTTTCTGAATTTGGTAATCTTTTAATGAATAACTACATCATTATAGTAGAAAAAATAATATACATGATAAAAAGCGATTTCTTAATTTTCAATTTAGGATTCCAAATATTCTTTTATGTATACTATTTGAAAAGCGTCAGCTTGTATAAAACTAATAAACAATTTGTAATACAGTTTTTTATAGCATTTTACAGGTTTCCAATTCAACAATAAGTAAATGATAGCAGATTATTGGACTCATCATGCTTTAACCTTGCTGCATGCTTTGTCCATGATCTTTAAATTATAAGATTTCATGACTTTGAAAATTCTCTGCTAAAGAAGGCTCATTGTAACCTAGTGATAGGATACTGTTTTTCAGAACGAAAGGTCTTAGGTTCAATTTCAATCACCTTTGAGCAAAAAATACACTTCTTTGTTGCTCTACAATCTTTTTCATTCATAAGGACTAATTAAATCAGAACTTGCAGTTTAAAACGAAATTTCAAACCCAAGGTGGGAATCAAACCTAAGAACTGTTGACTGGAAAACAAAAGTGCTAACTATTTGGCTGTCAGCTCTGTTATTGAAGGAGAGGAAATAGACATCACGCTTCTGCATGAATAGCCATTGGGATGGGTTTTGAGAGTTATCCTGGTTTCCTCCTTCAAAATGTGCAATTATAGCTCAGAAAAATCCTTTTGAAAGACAAATTACACAGTGGACACTAAGATGGCTTAAAAAAAAACCTTAAACATTTATTGGTGGTTTACTATATAGCATCAACTTCTCTATTAGATGCTTTCTCAAGTATTAAGCTCCAAAGAAAGAACATATACAAATATGAGCGACGAAATCATTACAAGAAAACAGATTCAAGCAAATATATTTTGCTTATTAAAGTTGTTAAAAATTGTTGCTTTCTAGAATTGTTAAAAAAAAATTTATATAAAAGTATTCATACTTTCTTAGAACTTTTCAAAATCTTTTAAATAACCTTAAAATAAAGGTACAGAAGGTTGAGATAACAAAAATCAAGTATACAATTACTTACATTTGTCTGATTTTATTTTAAATGAATAAGCAATAACGATTCAATTACATAATATAAAAATATATCTAACACACTAGCTGCTTCCCAGATTTGTATGGTTAAATGCTACTTTATTGATTACCGAGATTTCAGCCATTCATTATTACCACAGACAAGAATTTTTTAACAATAAAAATATAATAAATGATATGCACTGAAAATGATATAATTAAATTAAAATTAAGAAAATTACATTTTATATAACAAAATTATGTATTGAGAGTAAACAATTGTTATAAAAGTTTATTTTTATTAACAAACTTTGAAGAAGAGAAAAAATGGATAGGAATGATAACAATATTTATATTTTGCATACAATTTTTAATTATTTTATAATTTTTACTGCAAAATGCACTTTATTAAAAAAAATGAAAACTGGAAGTCAAAACTAAACATTACATTTGAAATCTCTATAAAACTTTAACTTTATAAATATATGAGATTTTTATTTCTCTCATATATAACAGTAATACATATATATTTTAAAATCATTATTAAATTTCATTTTCAAATACATGTTATTTTCAACTCATTGGTTGATTTTATTCAAAAATTCCATGAGAATTATCAAAAATGCCTTTTTTTTTCATTTATTATTACCAAAATTTAAACAATTCTTTATACTTAGTTTTTAAAATATGGTTAACATATATATATATATATATATATATATATATATATATATATATATATATATATATATATATATATATATATATATATATATAAGCCATTAAACTATGATATTTTAATGAATACACATAATGTTTTGTGAAAAAACTTATTTTTATAATCATGTTCAAATTATTTGAATAAAATTAGTAAAAATAGCAAGTTTAGACTTACTATTATTGGTGAATTTTTACATAAAGTTACTAAAATTTGCTTTCTCAAAATATCAAAATTATCTATTCCACCAGGGTCTTGCAAATGAAGTATTACTTTTGCCATTTCTTCTGCAAACTGCAATTATAAATAAAATTTTAATTTATTATATTGTACTTTAGAAAATTATTTAGTAAATGTAGAGAAATAGGTATTAAATGTAATAATTATTGCAATTGTGATGTAGATAGGAATTTAAAAAAATTGTAAATTACTTACATCATCTAAAGTATTTGAATTAGTAGTGATAAGGTTTTCAGCATGCTTTAAGCACTGCTCAAACCATTCAGAATTATTCTGCTCGATCAAACCTTGCAGACAATCATTCAGATATAAAGGATATTTAAATTGTTCTTGAGGTACATCTTCACTTAAATCATACGGTTCTAAATCATCATCACTAAAATTAAACAAATTATGAAGAATATAAATTTACAATTATAAATATATTTATAATTTCTGGCATAAAATGTAAGTAATTTGAATGTTCCAAAATACTTAGAAATTAAGAATAACCAAATTTTTAGAATTGATCAGAGAACTTCAAATGATAACAAACCATTTCACTCCCAATATTTATTTTATAAGGAAACCTTTACTACATTAGTGAAATTTATAAATATTAAACTTATATATAAAATTACATAAAAACATAAAATATATTACTAAATAAATTTAATTTAGTGGCAAAGGCTTAGTTTGATGGAAATATTTTCCTAATTAAATTACTAATAACTAGTAATATTACACCTAATTGAACTGCTTATGTAACAAGTCACCTGGTGCTTGCTCTGAATGTTAATTAAATGATTGCGAACTTATAGAAACCTTGGCAGCCTCCCACAATAAGCTCAAAACTAACAGGAACATATTTAAAAAATAATATATATTAAATTTAACCTATTTATTACAATTCTAAATTTATGAATGTTCCCTTACATTACCCCTACACTTGAGGTCTTGAAACACAGGTGTCAGTGAATTCGTAAGACCTTTCTTATACATTTAACAACCCCATGGCATCCCCTATATAAACCATCTTTATTAAGAAGCACACAGATGTCTGCTAACCACGGTAAGGGTCATACCTATGTTACACATGGACAATTTAACTTTATTTCATCTTTTCTGAGATATCATACATCATCATGATATAACTGTTGATTAAAGAGCAATCTTTTCATGGTGTGTGATTCTTTTCTTTCTTTCTAATGTCTACAAAGGATTAAGCTACAATTTCTAAACAGTGGAATTTGTAAGAACATCAGGTGAAACTAGAAAAATAAATTAAAAATGATAATGGTTGGTTCCTATTCACTTTATGTGGTATAAGAGAGGTGTTTCAGTTATTCTCTTCTAGTAAGAATAAGAATTAACAACTATAGATAACAATATTTTCTTGCTTGTCACTGGACATAGAAAATTTACATTGGATTTTTTAGGACTTTGCCTTGGATTTTTGAAGATTTTGCCTTGAACTGTTAAGGTTTTGTTAGTTGTTTAACAGTCATTGTTTTTGTATATGAGCACTGGACTGGAATCTAGTTTTAAGTGGATCTCAAACCACAAACAATCAACCCAAAGATGGGATTTGAACTCATGAATTTTTAAACTAAAGGCTAAAATGATAACCATATCAGCTGCCAGCTTGGATTGAATTTTAGAGAATTTTTTTGAATGGAAATCCCGTTTAAACTGATGAAAATTGTTATACATCTAAAATAAAAATAATAATTCAATAATATTGTACAAGACTTTAATAATTTAAAAAGACTACAAAATGATAATATTATTTAAGATGATTGTTCATCATTTTGTATTAAAAATAGTTTGACAAGTTTTATTAGAAAAAATACTTCTACCAAACTAATTTGTAATTCTCCATATAGTCACCTGTTTACAGAAAATGTTTTGTTGTTCTTTATAGATTTTACATGTGATTAATAATGCAAATTAAAGTCATTTCTCATGTTCATTTTATTTATAAGAGTATTTGTGCTGTATTTTATTTACTAATTCATAAGTTATAAGCGAAGTATAATATTTAAAAAGTCATAAAATTATATTTACCTCCCTTCTTCAGCACTTGTGTTAAATACTTTTGTACTATCCTTTTTATCAGAAGGTTGTTGATGATTCCATTTACTTTTCATTAATTCATTATTTTCAAAGCATTTAAAATCCTCTTCAAAACAACTGCAATAATTTAAAAAAGGCAAATTAGAGCTTCATGCATAATAAAAAGACACACTATTTGTCTATAATAACTAACAGAAAAAACAACTAGAAGAATAGATAAAATTTTGAGACAATAACTTATACTGTGCAAGACATTTTAATAACATGCAGTGCATTCAAAAAATGAAAAGTGTCAGAAAAATAAAAATTGCCAAGAGAAGGTAACTATAAAAAAAGAGAGTATTTGATGAACAATGACAATTAAAATCGTTTATGGAATTGTAAAAGAATCTTTAATCCATTTGTTCTTGTTATTAAGTCACACTGACAGTTATGCATTCAGATAATTAAGTCAATAATATTTCAAATTTATATGCATAGCTTATAAAGTGAAATTGATAACACTTTGATAGCTTATTTTATAAGTTTTTTGTGAATGTATTATGGCCAATTATAGCAACAAAGAATATATTCTGATAATCATAAAATTAATAAATAACTAAGGATTCATTCTGAGGATAAATCAAGGGAATTCGTGGTAAAAGCATTTTCAAAACTTTGTAACAAAGAGTGTGCATTTCATTTTATAATTGAATACTTTTAAATTATTGTAAAAAGATTGATTTAATTATTTTAGCTAATGAATTAGGAGAAGCTATTTCAATGCATAGTAAAGCAATACAATTAAAATAAGGATGAAGATGTTGTTAAAATTTTATTATTGAATATCACTTATCTCTAAAATAAAATGAGGAGCAACTTTTATTTGAGCAAGAAAACTTGCATATAAAATAAAATAGTTTATAGGTACAAAAATATACTGCCAGTAACATAACTCTAATTCAGAAAAAAACATGATTCTTGTAATTTGTAATAGCTTATGCAGAAATATGATGCGAGTAAGAGATTATTGGAAGGACAAGCACAACAAATTGGGTTATTCTTTCCCAGAACTTTTATCATACAAAATAACTCAGTCTACAAACCAGACAATAAAGCTAATACTTACAACCACATTAATGAACTCTTATTATAAAGATTCAAATCAAGTCTAGAACTATTCCATCAAAAGTTCCTGTTTAGTTAAAAAGATGGAAAGATTATATAAACAAATTATGAAGCTATTTTAATGAGTGTTTAGATGGACTTAAATTTACAAACTTTGATGAACTTAAATTTAGTTGTTAAGGAATAATTGAAAAAAAAAATTTTTTTTCTCACAGTTCATAATCTTTCTTACATGATTGGACAATCATGATTGCATTTGAAAAAAATAACTGAGCATTAAAGATTCATATGAAAATATTAGAATCAGATAAAAAATTTGCATTGGAAAAAAAACTGTAAATTTTATTGAAAAAAAGCTTTTATCATTGCATCAGCAAATTCAATAAATTAAAATAAAAATGAAAAATCATTAATTTAAAAAAATTTTTCCAATAAGGGAGTGTAGTTTTTAGGTAAAAGAAAAATGAATTTTAATTGGAATAGTGATAAAAATAGAATTAAATGTATTTTAAAACTTTTTTGATAAAAAGTCAGTTTATATTTACAAAGATTATGATTATCTACTATTTAGTCAAAATAATTAAAATACTTGATTAATCCAATCAAAAATTAACTAGATATTTTATAATGAAGAAACAAATTTAAATAATATGTTTTAAAACTTTTTCATCAAATTTAGCACTTCTAATCATTTGTATTACAAAAGATATGTATTTCATTAAAGGAAGAAAAATTACAAAAAACTGAAATGTGTGAATAAATGAAAACATTAAAATATTCCTTGTAAATATTTAATTATTAAAACACAATAAAATATTAAAATTTCCAGAGTTTTTTTTAATTTTTATACTTTTTTGTAAGACATTTTAATGTGGGCAAGACATTCATTTTAATATTTATTCAAAAGAATTGGAACGATACTTTTACAAAAGTAATTAAAAACGTGTACATTAATTTTTAATGAAACTTTACAAACAATTAGTAACGGAAACATTCTATTTAAAGCATTAAGTATAAAAACATTTATAGATTAAGTATTCTGAACAAAAAAGTCAACTGTACTTTACATCTTATTCCCTTAACGCTTTTCTGCTTAGCTAAATTAATCTTTTTCAAATTATGAAAATCTGAATGAATAGGCACTTTAATAAAATAAAGTTTTTGACTGTAGAGGTTTTTTAAACATGATCCAAAAATTATATGAAGAAAATATGATAATTTATTAAAAAGGTTGTTTATCTCTATTATAACAATACAAAAGATAAATAGATTTTCTCAATACCAAATAACAGAAAGGTTTCCCATAAATAGAAATTTCTTTAATATACTTTTAAGATAAGTTAAGAATATGCAAATATCCCCATTTTCAAAATTTAAAAAAAATTACAATGTAGAGTAAAATTAGATTTTTTAATTTAATAATTTTTTCAATTAACAAATACATTTACTAATAACTTTTATCTTGTGAATATGAATATAATGTATTGATATAAATATTTGTTTTAAACAGTATAGTCATAAGATCTACTAACAGATTGCATTAGGATAGGAGTGGAATATTTTGCCTCATTATGTTTGCACGCAGAACTTCATTTATGAAAACTAGATGTTTCTCTCATTCATTCTGAACATGCATAAAAATTTCAATAAAAATTTCATAATATTTATGTTTCATAAAAATAAAATTTAATAACAGTTCATCTTTCTAAAGTGGTGTTTAAAAATGCATTAACGAATATGATAAAATGAAATCAAATATATGTTTATGTGAAACATTGTTTTTATTTCAATGAGAATGTTTATTTATTGAAATAATTTAATTTAAACCATTAATTGTTAAAAAAATATCTTACATAGAATCTTTTTCTGGTTTTTGTGGAATGTTTATAAAAGTATTCAAATATTCCAACATTTTGTGATCAACTGTTTCCTGAAAGATCAATATATATAATGGTTAATATACACACACATAGTAAAAATAATGACACATCTTAAACAATACAAAAAATGTATTCTTTTAAAATAATATTAAGAATACATGTATCATTCATTTCAACAATTTTCATAAAAAAGACATTTTAAAAATGAAAATATAGTTAGAAACAAAGTGAATAAAATTATTTACTTAGTACTAGAAATACACAAATAGGAATTGCTCATATCATCTTGAATTTTAACTTTATTTGTAAATTAAATTTGAATGGACAAAAAGATATTTTTTTATTTAATTTTAATATTTTATTAATCTGATTTCAATATGATGTTTCTACAAGTTTGTTATATAATTTGCATAGTAAAAATCTTTCATTTTATTTTTCTCACTTCAATAAAATTATATGAAACAATTCACTAAACAAGATTATCAAAAGTTTACTGGCATTAATTTAACATTATTTAAACAGATTCTTCATTTGAGTTTCAGAAATTAAAAAAAAAATTATTTACAGATCATCAGGAAAAGATTAGAATTCAGATTGTTTTTGTAACTAGTAATAATAGAGTAGTTTTTAATTTGTAACTAGTAATAATAGAGAGAGCCCATTATTTTATACACTGTATAAAATAACGGGTATAATTTTTGAGTTTTTAAATATCTTCATTCAATTCCTATCTATTAATTTATTGGGTATTTAAAAATGTGCATAACAGCCACTTTTCAAATAAATATACTTATTCAAAACAAGATAAATATTACTATTAGATAGTTTCCAGGATGACTTTTTCCTTAATTATTATTAATAACTGAGCTGGACCATCTGAAGCTATTGTGGCTGAATTGAATCCATATTTAGTCAACAGTTATGAATATGATAACAATCTAATACTTATTGTGCTGCCATTTAACAGTAACATTTGGAGACAATACTCTATTTTCTTTTTGGACAATGTCATTGAATTTTTAAAATATTAAAAAAATATATATAATATTTTCTAATAAAAAAACAAATGCATCAAAGTAAGTTAAAATTTCAGGAATAATCACATTTTCAAGGAGCCAAGTCAAAATTCCAGGAGTTTCAAGGAGTTGTATGAACCCTGTATATAGCATACTTTTCATAAAATTAAACATTTTCTGGCGAATTTTAATGAAATTTTAATAAAACAGCTAACATTCAACAGAAAATTGAAATAAATTACTCTTAATTTGATATGGGGATAAAGTTCACGTGACAATGCTCTTCGAAATGTAAAATTTGAGAAAAATGTTGAGCAATAAAAAATATGCTTAAAACATACAACAATATGGATATTTTATGAAATTTTACAGAACATTCCCTTTAAAAATAACAGTAAATGAAAAGTTCTTTATATATATTGGAAAACTTTGCTTCATTTCATACAAAATAGCACTTGAAAACAGCAAGTGAAATTCATGAATATAACTTCATGATTACTTGAGGTATCCCACTAACAGTTTGGAGATTTTGTGAAAAACAAACTTTTGAAAAAATCGCCTTCAAAATGATAACAATGACAATGTTACTACTTTTTTCCAAATGTATAAGCCAAATAATGGCCTCATACCTATAGCTATCAATCAATATTATAAAAAAAATAAATACATTTTTTTCTTTTAATGCTTTCAGTTTAACAATGCCACATTCTGTTCCATTTTTCAAAAGATGACATATTTTAAATTTCTTATAACTTAATTAATATTTGATGTACAGTAAAATGAAAAATTATTTTGGAAACTGAAAGGTTTTGAGAGCAAGATTTTCAAATAAAAAAAATTGACATATAAAGTCGAAAATAAACTTTTCAATGTAAGTAGATTCCTTAATAATCTTATATCAAAAGACTAATTTCAAAAGAAAATAAAAATTTACATGAATTCATCACTATTTTCAAAGAATCAGCATAAAATTCCAGGAGTTTTTTCAGGGTTCAAGAAAATTTTTTGAATTTTAGGAGAAAAAATAATACATTTTTTCTCCTGAAATTCAAAAAACAAATAAAATTTTAAATATACATTTATAAATTAATGCAATGAGGCATTATTTAATCAGACATAGTAGATTAATGTACATTCTATAAAGTAAATGTTATCATATTACATTTTAATATGGAAAACATAGTAAAACAAACATACAATAATTTAAACCGAAACAAAATTTTGGTGCATTTTTTAACTTTCATTTTACACAAAATATCTATAAAATGCTAAAGATTAAAAATGACCATTAAATTGTAATTTTTGAATAACATTAAACAATCAAACTTATTTAAAATTATGATTTGAATGGCTCACCTTAAAATCTAATTTTTCACTGTCAGGACTTATTGCAGACAACAAAGTAGAACCAACAATCAAACCAAAGTTTCGAACAGTAGAAATTGAATTTCCTATTCTTATTTCAACTCCTTTTAGGACATTATCCATAATTGCTATATAAATATATATTTCTATTTGAAATCTAAAATTTCGATTAATTATAATATAAAAATTGGGCAAAATAAAAAGTTTTCATATGAAACCTTTGAAACTAAATAATTAATAGATAATACATCTGTATTTTGTAATAAATCCTTTTTTATGAAAATGATTCCCAGCAAATACCTTTTATTCTTAAATTTAATTTCCCAATTAATTAAAAAAAATTATTTTACATTCCTATCTTTTTAATTATTTGAATATATTATACATTTCAAGAATAAAAATGTTCTAATAATCTATTTCAAATTTAAAAAATGTGGAATATTAGTTATTAGAAAAAATGATTATCAGCTGTTAATTTACATTTAATTACTTACTCTAACATCACAAGTATATATAAATTAAAGAAATAAAATAAATAAAATGTGAGTATATATCCAAGAACAAATACTAAAAAGAAGTTAATAAATTCCTAATATAATTTTTATTTATCTTTCTTAAAATAAATTTTATACAATATAAAATGTTTGTTTGAGGGAATAGTACAGTGCTTTTTGTTCTACATTTCATAAGAATATCAAATTAATTAAAACAAAATTATACAAATGCAAAATATTAAAGATACATATTGATGACATTAATACATTAACAGAACTGTTTTGATAAATCATATTTTCATATTGTAACTCATCAAAAATTACTTAAAAGACATTTTTAAAGTTTATAATTGCATAAATTTTTTAACTTTTTGAGATTTCTAAATGCAAAATTAACAGTTAAATAACAAAGTATATTACCTTTTCCTTTTGTAATATCATTAATATTTTTATACCATCCACAACATATCATGAGCGCAACTGAAATATATTTTTGCTGTTCAGTACTTTGATGTCTCAATGAACTGGCATCTGCCCAAATACGGACTAATGATTCAAATATCTAGAGTGTTTTTGAAATATAAAAATAAATTTGAAACGATGCAATTTTAATATAATTAGTATATTCTTTAATTATATATATACATTCTAACTATAATAAATTTTGTAATTTTTGTAAATAAGCAGCATGCATCTAAAACTTTAGTTTAAAAAATTTACTATACCTTACCTTTTAAATAATTACAATCAATCAAATTATGTATATTTTAATTACATAAGTAATTTTTAACAATCATGACTAAAAAATTAAAAGCAAAATAGGTATAACATAACAATCTATGTTTGCAAGTAAAAAAATATTTTTTTATAAATTATTCTTTAGTTATATTTTAAAATTTATTAAATAAATTTTTGTAAATTATTAATAATTTTAATAATTCAATATTTTTATTTATTTTTTAAAAATTTCATTTGTAATTAAAAATAATTAATAATTAAAATAATTAATATTTATTCCTAAAATTTCTACAACACATTTTTTAAAAACAACATTTAACACTTTCAGTACTAAACAAAAAATTGAATACGTTCAAAAAAATGTTAAAATGTGGTTTTTATACTTCATAATATTTTACAGTATAGGAATATTGCATAGGAGAATATTCTCTACAGTATTTTCTTTTTTTAAAAAACAATTTCATAAAAATTCAATTTATAGAAAAAATAAATAAATTTTAAGAAAATAATTATTTACATATTTGAATTAATAATATTTTATTTTTTAAGCTTTATTTAATACATTTAATGTTGACCTATTTATTTAGAATGCTCAATTATTAGTAGTAAATTAATAACATGATTTTAAGCACTAAAAGTTATAAGTGGAAAACTTAGAAAATCATCTATATATTTATACTGAGTAGCAAAGAAAAAATTCAAAACACAGACAAAAAATTTTCATGCATACATATTCAAGTCTCAAACTTTTATACATTTTTGTCCTTGACTTCATTAGTTTTTTATAATTGGTATTCCAAAGAGATTTGTTTTTTAATAATTTACAATCATAAAATACAAATTTTCTTATAGGAAAACCAATATTCATGATGTGAAATAATACAATATAAAAATATTTTCTGAAAATGAAATAATTTTAACAGAAACATTCTTAATGATTTAAAATGGAAATAAATACTTCACTAATTATTTAAGCAATAGATAGTTTTAATTATTAATAAGCAATAGTTTTAATTATCTATAAATACTTTAAAATGTACTAAAATTACATATTACAAAAAATAATATTGAAAAAATTAGTTAATTATTTTGTTCAATCAAATTTATGTGACATTAAAGTGAATCCTAAATAATAAAGAAATCTTTTTAAATGAACTATAGTTTCTTATTTATTTGCAACAATTATAAATAAAAAGGTATTTTTAATATGAAAAGAGGAAAATATGTCAATTTTTTATACATGGAATTTTTCAAAATACATTGATAGTTTTATAAGCAATCAATACAGCATGAAACAATTCTATACTTAATAAAAGTAATTGCAAGTTTAAATATATATTTTAAATATTAAAATAATGTTGATTTTATTTTTATGTACCATAAAATAATTTTAAGCATTTCTTACTTTCCAAAATTGTTCTCGATTATGTTCAAAACTAGCATAATGTCCAATAATATTTTGAAGAATTATTTCCTAATAAAAAAAACATTACAATTTAATTAAATTAAATAAAATTTCAAAAACAAAATTTAAATGTCAAATATACAGCAAATTTTATAACAAATTGACTTTAGAAGGGGTTTATTTAAAAATCTTTCCTTTAATAATGTCTTAAATTATTTAAATAATAACATCCATACTTCTTTGAAACTTCGAAAGAGAATTAGTTTAACAGTCATCAAATACTTTAATCTTTCATTATTTACAGTCTCTTTTCCTAAAATCCAATCAACATAACCATACCTGTAATAAATAATTGAAATATATATTATTTTTTGAAAAATTAAACAATTTAATAAAGTTGAAAATATTAAGATACCTCAATAATTAATGTTGTGTTATATTTATAAGTACAGTTTATTACAACATAAATAATTTAAATCATTTCCCTCAATTAAACACATTAAATGCAAATTTTAAAGAATAAAAAAAATCAATATGTGGGATACCAATATTGTATGTCAATTTTGCACTCTATATGATAAAGACATTTTCCCATTTTTAGAACCAATTTATGATTATTTCTTAACAAAAAAAATGTCATGTAGGGCATGAAATGATAAAAAAATATTTATTAATCAAAATAAGGAACATTTAATTCAACATTAACTTTTTTACTCTTTACACATTAATTTTTTATATTCATAGTAAACTTATTAAATTTATCTCATAAGAAATTACTTTCAATCACTTATTTTTTGTACATATCTTATTAAAAATATAAAGGATAAAATTTAAATTTCACTTCAGTCTACAATATCACAGTTTCTCTACTGCAAACTTCCATACTTACTTATATATAGAAATTAAATACACATTAAATTTACTAGTACTATCAATTTCACTGAAACTAGATATTTTAATACATGAGACTAAGTACTTTTATTTTATGATGATATTGATTAATAAATCATATGTTTGAAACTTAAGAGCAGTATCTTAATATACTAGATATTCATTTTATTCGATGTTTTAAATAGGATATCAAACATGTATAACTTCATGCACAATTCCAAAAATCCAATTTATTTGGTTTCGAAAATAAAATAAAATATTTCAATATCTAATATTTCAAAACTTAACTCCAATCCACTACATTTTGAAGTTTCAAGTAACATTTACAGTTAAATCCCATGCCTTTAGTAATCTTAACCTAGTCAATATTTGCAATTCATTTGTATTTCCTTGCACATTTTTTACAGAAATTATATTTTTTCCTACATGTATTTAACTTTTCAATTACTTGAATTCTTGTCATACAAAATTAATAGTTATATATCATCATACAAATTATTTTTATTACAGTAGATGAAAAGCTTGAGGATAAAGAGGTTATTCTATTGATTAATATATATTTGTATGCATATATTTAAATGAAACACTTATTTTCATATGCATATTAATAGTTAAAATTAAATAAATTTGAGCTGCTTAAAATTATAAATTAAAAATTATAAACTGAACTCTATAGATATAAAATTATCAATGATATCAGTTGCATGTCTCTTTCAAGATACTATTGAATTCTTATGAATTCTTTTGTACATAGATATTTTGACACCACAAAATTTAATACATTACACACTAATATTTGTCATATCTGTAATTCTCAGATATACAATCAGTTTAAGTGAAAAGATTTGTAATATCAGTAATTCTATAATGAGCAATCTTATAAAAATAAATTTTCATTAAAAAGGAAGAAAGATGCATAAAAACTAACATTATTTTCCTATTCAAGATGATTACTTTTTCTTAAAATCAATTCTATTTATGTAGTACTTCTGTACAGCAACACCGATAAAATTGAATTTGAAGTAATTAGTCTTTTTTCCAACAAATCTCTTCTTAAATTTATTAATAGATAATTTAGAAGCAGAATCATCTAAAAAAAGGTTATGAGCTTCATTTATATCTCAGATTACTTTTCTTGATATTATATAAACATATTTTGCTACTCACTAAATCAAGCATATAAAGGAACAAAATTCTTTCATTTACTTATAAAACAATGAGAAATAAACAGTGATTTATTATAGTATAATTTTTAAATCATAAGTATATTTCAATCATCCAATTTATTTTAACTTTTATTTCCATAAAATATTTCTTCACTATTTTAAAGTTTAATTAAACATATTATTTTTAAGAGATATTCCCTTTCAAAAGAGTATTATAATTTTTAGACTTTTTAGCTAAGTATTAATAGGAGCTTTTACATTATTTATCATTAACTAAAACATATTTTAAATCATAATATTCTGTCATATGGTCTAAACTATATTATTTTGGCTCATGTTTTTTTTCTCTCTAAAATTGTAAAATGATATTTAATCTCAAAACTGTGGCTTTAAAGTAAGTTATTGCATACAGTTTACTGCATATTTTTGGTCTTTTCTTTGTGTCTTTATTTTAATTGGACAATTTGTCATTAATTTTTTCAACTTGTCATGCTAATTAGTTTTTATTTTAATTTTTGAGATCTTCTATTTTTATCTTCTACAAAGAAATTAAAGACATGATTAAAAGAAGCTCATATTTTTACAGTTTGATTATTCCTTGGAAAATTACTACTTTTTAAACCTCATGCTTAGCAATTTGGTCATACATTGTTCACTATATATTAAAAGAAATATTTTTATGTTTATGGAAACAGCATGTAATGAAAAGTAATTATTTAGTATTATAAAATACATTAACATAAATTTTTACTCACCAAGGAATAACCAATAGTAAATTTGTAACAAATGATTCCAGGGAATTAACTGGCATCTTATGCATCAAATTTTGGGACAATTTACGCCACACAAAATCTGATTCTGAGCGTTGAATGATTTCCACTGAAAATTTTTTTGCTATAATATCTAAAAAAAAATTGAAAAAGAAATTAAAAAATAGAAAAAACTTAACAACAAATAAAAATATTTAAAGTGCTTTTTTTAAAATTTTGTTATCATATAATAATAAATTTATTTATGTATAAAATGTATTGTTATATAATATATAATTTAATGGGCTAATATCTCAAAAAAACTTTTATAATTAAAAATATACAGCTTATAACAAACAACTTTTGAGATTAAAAAATTTGACTTTTGAATTTCATAAAAATAAATAAAGCTTCATAAATATTAAAAATTCAATAATAAATTAATAGCTTCCTTAAAAGTTTCTGAAGAATCGAATTTTTCATTTCAAGATCTTGAATTGTTATATTTTTATCGCAAGGAAATACTCATGATTCTATGTAACTTTCATAAAATTATAAGCTTTGCAAAGGTAAATGATGGAAATTGACAATATTACAAAATATAACTTTTATTAAAAAGATTCAGTCAATGAAGCACAGAATTTCGATAATTGTTTAGTAATAAATTAATCTTTAATTTTACTATTTACCACAAAATTTATAAATAATTTTTGAAAACCTGAAAGAAAATGAATTTTAATAAAGAAAAAGAATTAGTTCTGGTACATATATACCAAATATTTTGTAAGTTAGTTTTATACATGCAAACATTTTTATCACAAAATATTGTTTTTCAAATTACTTATATATGCAGTTTTTTGCTAATTATTTGTAAGAATAAAACATTTCTGAAAAACATTCATTCACTGGATTAATCTATAAAGATCATATTATTATAAATATAAAAACTTGTATTTACAAATGCATGCATGCAAAGATATATGCTGTATTTGCCAGCATAAAGCACACTTATTTGAAAATGGTGCTGAAAAATGGGGTGTCTTATATGCAAGTACTCAGTTTTTGATTACATTTCATTGATTACATCAAAATTCCCTCTATTTAAAGTCATGTGGTCCCCCCCCCACTTCCTTGTGGAGTATGGGATCTTGCATATTGGGATTTGATAGTCAAGGCGCCTCTGCTAAAAACATTTTGTACCAAATCCATAACAACTTAGCTTCATCTATTAGGGTCTCTCATTTTGTTTATGAAGTCAGTAAAAGGCCTTTTATGAAGCTGAGGTGAAGTTCTTTAATATCTAAAATAGTCAACTGAGTCAAGACAAAGCCACCACACATTCATATACAGCATGATGTGCCATTTCCTCATTCTAATAGCATTTTTTACATACAAAGTCCTACTGAAAAAGTCCAATCATATGAAGTTGTTTCCTTTACCCTGTCTAGGGGGGGGCATTCATACTTTTAATAATTTCCTGGTCTTTACCAGATGAAGGTGGACTGATGGTCATTTCTACTCCTTCAATTGATTCACTCTGTATTTCCTGATCTTGTCGCAGTGCTCTACTCCAGAAGTTTTACCTATGTGAGCAGGGGTTTTAAATTTTAGGAAATAAGGTCCCCCAAATATTGCCCAAGAGTTTCTGGGTAAGGCAAGATTTACAATGAGAGCAGTTTATTAAGCAAACTAGAGTTCCATTAAGACACTAACCACAGCATTATTTATAAGATTGAAATAAGTCAGTTATTAAACTATGGAAAGGTTTATGTTCAGCCTTGAATGTCCATTTAGCATTTGCACTTAGAGAGTTAATTTTTAAATATATAAACTGTGGTTTTACTTGGAAATTTTTTTATATAATTTTTATGTTTGAGTGGCATTCTTTATTTGATATTTTATGTCTACTTGTATTTATATACTGAATATTTTTTACTTTCATTTTAATGATCTTCAGTTTTTATATTCGGTGCTTTGTTTAGTTTTGGTGTAGTGATCTTATTTTAATGATTATCTATTGTAATTGCAGGAGGGCCATACTTTTGCACCAATGTGGCCAAAACCTCCTGGTGAAACTAACCCTATAGGTTTATTTTGATTTTTATATTATAAATTTGAATATCATTTTCATTTATACTTTTTCAATGTTTTTGAATAACCAAAATCTAAAACCAAATTGGTTCTTACAAAGACACTGACACTTTCTAAATGAATACACAGTTGAAAAGTTAAAAAATACTTAATAATATAAAAAATAATAAAAAATTCTTATGGCTGATCAAATCGAACTAATCTGGCTTTTTTACAGCTACAAAGTGAAGAAGCAAGAATGTTTAAAATATACAAACTATATAAATTACAATGAGGATCAGCACTCTCTAAGATTTAAGCAGAACCAGATGGAGTACTGCAGATTAACATTTTCCACAAATCCCTAACATGAACTCTCCAAAAAGTTCATTAATAGCAACTATACAGTTGTTACAAAAAACAAATATAAAAAAAATTCTAGTAGCAAATTGACAAAAGTAAATGAAATATAAATAATTAATATTCAAAGTTACAAATTTACACACAAAATTACTCTTATGTTTAACTACATTTAAACAATTATTAATAAAACAGTTATTTACAAAAAAAAAATTCCTAACAATTATGTAAGGCAATTATTAAATTTGAACATTCTTTAACATGAACAAAATTACTACAGCTAGAAATAAAATTAAAAATTTCGCAAATCACTAAAATTTATCAACAGGCGGAATTTAAGATTAAAGCTAGCAATTTAAACAATATGAATTACAAAAATTATCAAATTTTAGAAATTATTCAGTTATAATCAAAACATGAAGTATAAAAATTAAGATTACAAGTAAAATTATTTTTATTAAATGTTTCAGTTTATCATTAAAGGAGACATATAACTAGTTCACTCAATCAATTTAAAAAGATATATCAATTGTACTGGTTTTCAAAAAAGTTCTTTTTTTGGTTTTAACAATGCAAGCTCTTACATGTCTATCTCTACCTTGGACAGTTAAACAGTTAATTTATTGATTAATTTTTTGACAAGTTGTCTCCCCTTTCTCTATTCAAAACTTCCTTTAGAGCATTACTAGAGTAACTATTTCTCTACTATGAAAATTCTTTGCATGCTCCCGCATGACTATAATTCTGTAGTCACCAAAATAAAGGTGACTGAAAAATAATTTTATTGAGCTGAATATTCACAATTATTATTTTACATTTATTTAACATATTTACATTTGATACTTTATAATTATTTATGTTTTACAATAATTTTAAACATATTTTATAACAAGCACTTTTATATTAGAACAAAGGCATTCTTTTGTTTGTTTATATCTCACTCTTCTTACTGTTGCCAATTCATATCTTGATAGAAAATGAAGACATTTTCATCCAGTTTATGTAATATAGTAAATTTATATTGCAATTTTATATTATTGCTATTAACTAAAATTTTTAATACTTAGAAATTTTTGAAATAATAATTAATATTGGATTAAATACATTTTGTCTCCTACAATTCTAAGAATTTTAAGTTTTTAGATAAAATAAGGGGATGTTTTCATTAAGGGAAAAAGTTCCAATTCCTCTCTCTACTTTACCTATTATTTTCAAAATATTAATATTGTCTTAAAATGGTACTTAAGCATGAATTTTTGAACAATCACTTTGATTTTTTCCTAAATTTATTAACACTGATTCATAAGTTTCTTTCTGGATTGCTTTAACCCAATATTCTTCTGATATTTTTAATTTATCAGTTTTGAGGGCTCCCTTTATCTTTAAAGTGATTCTAGCATTGTTTATAAATTGAAATGCAAAGGCAATTATGATACAAAATACATATTTTAGAATATCAATAAAATTAATCATAGCATATACTACATCAGTTATTTCATTTGGTAAATAGCATAAAAACAATTATAAATATAAATTTAGGCAATGTTTTAAGTTTTCCAAATAAAATAGTTGAGTTTGAATATTTCTTTACTTATACATCTTCTAGCTCACTGATTATTGCCATGATAAAAAAATGAAAATTTAGTAGTCAAAGTAAAAAAATGTTAATGTACCTGCTTTTCCAGAAGTTGAAAGTCTCCCAACTAGAATTCCTATGAATTCAAGAGTACAGTTTTGGCAATCAACAATTTTACCATGTAATAGAGACAAAACTTTAAAAATTGTTGAAATGAGGTAGGGTACATAGAAGTCACTTCGGAAAATTTTGCTGTAAATATTAAAAATAACTAATATAAAAATACAATAAGTGAATACAAAATGCCAATTAATATCTTCAAATTTTGAGGATTTATTAATAGTAAAACTTTTTGTTCAATGAAATGAAATTAAATAAATCAAAGATTATAGACTTCATTTTATGTCAGAGATAATCAAATAACAACTGCGGATAATAACAAATATTTTCAGCTGATTTCATAAATATCTAAATAGGATCAATATTTAAAAGTACGGCTAATGAATAAAAAGAAATTTTCAGAATTTTTTTAGTAGTAAATAACATATAATTCTAACAGATCTCTCTCTCTCTTTTACCTTTAATACTTTGGTTGTGAATTGTTTCAATTTAAAATGAAAGCATAGTGACCATTATATTTTGAGATTTATTCATAATTAATACATAAAGTATGGGGTGACACTTTCTACACTGATTCTTTAGGAAATAAAAAAATTAAAGAAGATATTATACAGAAATTAATGAGTCAATAAAAATTTACTGAATATGATGCTAAGCCATAAATGCCTGAGTATGAAAAAAAAGTAAAATTTTTTTATTCATATTTAATACAATAAATTATAAATTCAATACTTAACATCAAAATTCAGTAATTTGTGTTTATAATGAGGTATTTCCATAACAACCAAATAAGACTCAAATACACAAACATAATATAATATGTTAACAAGAGATATTTTTCTTGTTCTTGAATTTATAATAATTACTACTGGATAAAAATAATTTTTTTAAATATCAAAAAAGATAATACTAAATATATTTGAAGCAAGATCAAGGAAGTGAAATATTTAAAATTTCCAAATGGAGCATCAATATTTTTAAAAGAAAGGAGCTAGAGATTGTAATATTAAAAATAAATTATGAATTTGATCAAAAGGAATTTTATAAAAATGTGTGATAAAATGTCATATTTTAGCACATATTACCAACAGAATTCTTTTTGATCAAATTTAAATTTTATTCAATATTATTTGCATATTAAAAAATAGAGAACTGATAGAATATTTAAACATTTTGAGAGCTGTTGTTAAGAAAACTACTTTAAAAGAGATGAGAAGCAACTTTTAAAAATTAATGTATTTTTAAACAAAAATTATATTTAAATAGAGAATTAAAAGTGCTTTGCAATGCAGTGATGAACTCTTTTCCAATAATTTATGTAGAAAACAAAATTCACTGGCATTGATAAATGATTTGCAGTAACCCCAAGACACAATGAAAAGTTTATGCTAAATCTTTTCATTATAAAAATCAATACTTACTTGCAACTATTGCTTTTGTTTTCATTAATTTGCTTTTAGTTTTTATTTAAAATGTGTAAGATATACTAGAGATATCACAATAGAAAAAATTTAATGTCATGTCAAATAACTGTTATATTGAAACTTTTCCTTGCTTCAAATGTTTGTTAAAATTTTATTCCTTACTTATATTATGAAAACATTACAAGATTGTTAAATTTTCTGACACAAAAAATGTAAAAAATAGTAGGAGGAATATTTCATAAATTGTTCACATATGCTACATATATAAAGAATTTAGAAAACAAGGTGCAACAACAAACAGAATTAACAAATTTAGAATTACATAATACAGGAATTTTTTGAATAATTAAATTATAGTATTCTGTTAAAAAAATTAACAAAAGTATTCAAGATTCAATAACATTGACTATTTTATATATAGCAAGATACTTCATGCATTATGCATTAAATGTTACTCCTGTTACATGATAAATCAAAAGTGAAAAATAAATTATGAACACAAAATCAACAGAAATTCTTTCTTACCAAAACTTATTTCACTATGCAAAACAGTATTTTATAAATACTGCAGAATTCATGTAGATAATTAAAATCAATTCATGTATAATAAAATACATAATAATACTAAGAAGAATTATATATGACGATCAGCAAAACTCAACAATTTTTGATAGCTTAACTAATTTTTTCCGTGCTACAGATGTTGTTAAGGAAAAACTTTTAGAAATGCCATACATTTATTTACTTGAATGAATTAAATAGTGGAACAATCATAATAGTATATATTGTAATTTTAAATGAATATCAAATGTAATAGAAATGAATATTAAATAAAATGTGAAATAATAGAAAAAAATAAATATATATCAAAAAACACAATTGTAAACTCTACTATTCAAAAATTTTTATTTTATTAAAAATGAATATTATAAATAACGATATTAGTCCCACTGTCAAACTACTGCTAATGCTCAATATTTGAACTATCCAATATTTCTATAAAATGGATTTTTAACAAAAATAAATAAAAATATTTAACATATAATCAAATTTGTCAATGAAATAGATAGCTACAAAAGTTACCATATATAAAAACAACTGAATTTTGAAATAAATTATAATTTTTGACTTAAGTCATCATAACTTTTCTGTTAAAATTTATAAGTGTTCACAAATATTTAAATGCATATGTTAACTTAAACATTTCTTCAAATTGGTAATGCAAAATATTAAATATTTGAATCACTAAAAATTTATATTTTAAGTGAATTTTCAGTATAAAATAATTTGACATGATTTTTAAAAAAGCAGTTTATTTCCATGTGTAGCTGCTACTGCACAGTTTCATATAAAAATTAAATAACTAAAAAATAACTTAAATAATTTAAAAACTTTTTTAATTCATTAGGTACTCACTATACCAGGGCTCACACAGATTCTCAAAATATTATCAGGAGGTAACAAAATTCATACATGCGTTCAATAAATATCAATTTAACAATTATTTTTGTCTAAATACATCTGTAATAATATATATATATATATATATATATATATATATATATATATATATATATATATATATATATATATATATATATTTAAATTATATTTTCAAATGATGGTTTGGTGGTTGCTTAGTGATCATTATTTATATACAAGGGCTAATGAGATAAGGATCAGTTTAAAGTGGATCCTGAGACACTACATACATCCAAGACTGAAGTAAGAATCAAACCCATTAACTATTGAACCAAAAAGGCCAGAGCGTTAACCATTCTGTGACCAGCTTGGTTATTTTCAAATGATGAAATCATTAGATATTTGTAAAAACTAATGTAAATATTGATTTAAATTAGATTCAGTAATAATGATTTCAAAAGTATAAAATGTGCCAAAGTTGCAATGAAAAGGATTTCATTACTATATAAATTTTTTATGGGCAATTTTAGTTTTTAAACTTGTTAGCTTCCTTCCAATCAATTTACTGTAAATTTCAAAGATATAATAAAATAGGCATTAAAATCAGAACAATAAAAAAATTGAACTTACAAAAATGAAAATATAATTAGAAATAACTTACAGTTAATAAAATATAACACTTATAGAAATAAATAAAAATAAAATACAGTAAAAGTACATTTTGTGTTTGTTTACAAAGCTAAACATGTACTTCTTACATATAATAAAAAATATTTTCATAAAGTACTCAGATATTAAAGAAAATTACTGATTTTATTTCTTATTCAATTCGAAGTGATTATTGTAGTTTTGATATTAATGTGATATTTATTTACATATAATGGAAAAAAAAATTTTAAGCAAAGTACATTCTTTACTGATTCAAAGTAAAATATTCATTTTATTACTATTTTAATCATCACATTTTTTGCATCATTAAAATTGAACAGATAGATTGTTTATAATAATCTCTTTTTTTCTGAAATTAAAATCCATAAAAAATAGAATTTATTAATGCTCAGAATATATATTGTTTTTATTAGTAAAGTCATTTCTCTAATTGAAATATAATTGTATTAACATTTTGGACCGTCTATTGTTATTAAAATTTTGTTATTAAACAAAAGTCAAAAATTACAATTATTTATCAATTGCAATTAGTTTAATAAAGATTAGTAATAAAAAATAAAATTTTAAACTTCTCTTTATTTTATTAAATGGTATTTTCAAGTAAAAGAAATTCCAGGAATCGAAATGCTACAGATACAGATGAATTAGGTTACCAATTGTCATGGCCACTTGTACATTTTTAAAAGGAGGGAGGTAGTACATTTATTCTCAATATTTTATTAATTTTTTTTTAACCTAGATGGATTATTTTATAGCCATCATAGAATGAACTGAATTAAATTGAAGGATAAAAATAGATTTGGAAAGCACAGAAATTTTTACTATTTAGGGCTAGATATCAATATCTAGCCCTAAATAGTAAAGATTTCTGTGCTTTTTTAAGCTTAAATGTGCTTTTTAAATCATAATTTTTTAAGAAACATATTAAACTATATAAATTATTTACTCTTTCCTTAAAATTTCATATGCATCTTATATCTTAAAATTACTAATCAATCACTCAGAAGCTTTTATATTTTTAAATTAATTAATAATTTTTTAAATAATAAAATTTTTTAAAAATTATAATATTATAAATTTATATAATTTTATTGCAAGGTCATAAAACCTTAATGTTAAATCCCCCAAGGTTGCAAGATCTTAATGTTCATCAAAAAATATACATTGGGTGAGAAAACAATATTAGTTGCAAATAATATTAGTTAGTAACAATATTAATTAGTAACAAATAATGAAAAACAAAAAATTTCCAGGATTTATTTACTATTTTCAAGGAATTAAATCAAAATTCCAGGAGCTTCAAGGCCCTGGGAAATTTGTTTACGTTTTCAAGAGTTGTACGAACCTTATTATATGGTTATTTGAGTTGCAGTTAAATAATTTTATATAAGCAGCTCAAATTTCCTATAAAAAAACAATTAAATATAAAACTATACTTACGGGACTTGTCCCTTTGTTTTATTTGCAACTCTGTCAGGTAATGATATTATCAATGTAATTAAATCATTCCAAATAGGTGACATTGACTGATATCTTGGATCATTTACTCCAGTGCTTAAGCACTGAGAAAGAAAGAGATTCTCCAAGCTATGTCCTTTTAAAAATTTTTGCACAAGTTTCAATACTTTATACTGTTTATAACTTTCACTGGAATAAAAAAACATCATTAACACATCAAAGGAGAATATTTCTCAATCACAAGATTTAAAAGCATTTACAGCAACAAAATTTATTATTTACTAATAAAAATATTATCTAATCATAAAGCATTTATAAATAAAAACAATAGAATGCAACAACCATTTTAATGTAAAGTAATTGATTTATAAAAATTGTACAAGTAAAAGAATTAAGTCATTGGCATGAAATTTATATGTAGCAATTTACAATTTTTCATACATTCTTCTTTCATTTAGATCTTTATATATTCAGATGGAGAGAACACTACTTAAGGTCTTCAATGACACTCCTTTCGGTGTTAGACCTAAGAAAAGATGGAGGGACAGACTATATGTAATTTTGCCAAACTTAAAATTAATAACTGGAGGTCTATTACTAAGAAAAGAGTGGAATTAGAAGGATTTCTGAATGTCAAGTTTCACAACATACTGTCACACCAATATTTTTCATTAATGATATATTCAGGTGGGAATTTTGTGGCTTGCAATTTAGTTTTTTATTTCTTTATTAATATTTAAATAGTAATCAATTTATTAATTTCAATTATTTAGTTTCAGATTTTTATGGTATTTCTGTAAAAACAAAAATAGAATTTGGAATTTTTTTAAATTTAAAAATTTGTTCTTGAGAAACATTTTTATCTTTTTTAAATAAATGGGAAAATACACAAGGAATATGATTAAGATATATCAGCTACAAAAAGTTTAAGGCACAATAGTATTTTTGACATAGTGTACAATAAATAATTATAATCATTTTGATTGTAAAGAAATGAATTGAGAAATTGTTTTGTAATGTGCTGTAGTTTCCACTCATGGAATTTTTGTTATCTTTAATAGAAGGTGCAAAATATAAAGATTGAATTTACTAGTAATCTGCCTTGTAGCATTTATGATTCCTTAAAAATGATAGAAGTTCAGTGTAAAGAATTTTCATTAATAAAAGCAATTTCTTCATTCTTCCTACAAGTTATAGATCTTGTGATAAAGTAATATCACAATAACTATAATGCATAAATTTATATCAAGTAAACTTAAGGAAATGAATCAGACGAGATTGCATTTGGTGTCTGAGCATCTTATTAGTAAATGATGCTTGCTTTATCAATAACTAGAAGTATCAATAACTAGAAATAACTAAAGTTAAATATAGCATGAAATTCAAAAATAGAAACATTCCAGCAAATAATAAAGTCACATTAAAAATTTCATAATTTAAGAAAAAAGTTATGAATGTTTGAAAAAATCACATGTTAATTATATCCATCAAATGGCCATATTATCCAAAATTTTCTATAAAAATAGTTGTTCAACAGAGTGCCGTCAATATAAATGTGCAATATGCTATGCAAGCATCAGATATATATATTTAGCATAATATACATGCCAAATCAGCTTTATTGGTAGAAGATAGTCATAAATAAACCATTTGATAAAAAAAAGTAAAGCAATTAATTTAATATATATTTTTATTGCATAATTTCAGAAGTCGAAATTTCTAAGTTACTAGTTGACAGACACTTGCAACACTGAAACAAACTTATGATGAAATTTCACATCTCAGCAATTTGATTATAACTATTTGCAACATCATAACTCAACTTATTGATGATAATTTTTCGAACCTTTCAGGAGGAAGCAAAAACATTTAGATTTTTAAACAGTCTTATTATTCATGTAAAATATATACTAGTATTTATGTAAATTAAAAATTTTTATTTATTACTTTAGTCCAAATCTCATATATATATTTTGATCAAGCAGATACTAAAAATCAAGCAGCATTTTGTCTACAATACAAGTTAATTTTATAAAATTTATGATTTAAAATAATAATTGATGCTTTAATGTAATTTTCTAGAGGCTGCAGTGGTCTCGTTGGAAAAGATGACATTCCTGCAACTAGAAAGTAGGAAGTTCTGTATCAATCTAGCCAATATTCTTCATGTTTGCTAATGGAGGTTGGGTTTCATAAAATAAGTTGTGATTACAATATCCTCCCCGTTTATTGAGAAATATTTAATTAATTTACAAATTAATTCAAACATTTTAAGGCCTAGAAGTAAAATTTAAGCATTTTGAGCTTTTTTTTTTTTACAAAAAAATGTATTAACTATATTGAATTACATAAACTTAGTGACATTTTTATAGTTACCCATTACCTAGAATATTGGACCAAAAGAATCCAAAGACAAATGTTATTTTATGTTGTCAAAAATATTTTATAATAACATACTCTTGTCATACATCTGTTATAAATTTTTAGGAGTATTAATTACACAAGTGCTGATACTTGTTTAATTTTAAGGTCTTACTGTTGACACTAGGCCAAGGTGACTGATGATCATAGCATTCGAAATTTGTTTAACTCCAAATACTACAATCATCAGTCACTGTCATAATTCTATGATTATTTATGATATAAAACATAAGTAATCATAGAATCATAAGCATAACATTTTCTCAAGGATCTTCAGTAGAGCTACTTATGTTAATTACATTGGTACGTTATGCCACATTTGGCATTTATATCAATTTATAGAATTTAGCCAATAGCTACGAAAATAATAAAATTTGATTTAAAAAATCACTTAATCCTAGTCTACATAATACATTTGATTTGATGATATTGACAACATTTGGGAGTGTGATAAATTTTGCAATATGGGCTTCACCCTACCAGTCGATATAGGTGGTACATGGGATTAGATTTACTTTACAGTCACCCTCAGCACGATTTTTTGGTGTCAAATTTGGTAAACTAGTATTTTGGCAGCTCTATTTCTCAAAATTCTGTAACCACAACCGCCGCATTTGATTTTATTTTGACCACGTTGTCTCCATGATTTTTAGTTCAACCACATTGTCTCCGGTGTGTTTTTTTCAGCTCTCTTGTTCTTTTCGAAATATTTTTGTGATGGCTTGCAAATGGGGAATGTCTTACGTAAGTGGGAGAATGTTTGGAAATAATGATATTATGTGGTATGATGAGAATGTGAATTTAAGGTATTTGTATGGATTGGATGAAAGGAATGAGACATATAAATTTTGCATGAAAGCTGGTTTGATTGTGTATAGATATGAGTGCTGTAACTGTGGTAAAGATATAAAATGGTTAAAAGGAAGTATATAAGTGATGGATATTAATGGAGATGTAAATCTAAAAAAAAGGAGAAATGCATGTTAAAAGGAGTGCGAGAAAGGGTTTTTTTTTTTAACTAAGCAGCTTGACGATGAATGAAATTTTAGTTTGTTTATATGTGGGTGAATGAGAATAAGACAGAGTTTAATATGAAAGAGAGTAAATGTTCTTTAAAGACTGTAAGTGATTTTTGTTCCTTTTACTGTGAGGTTTGTATGGATGAAATGATTGAAAGCAGCGTGAAACTGGGTGGAAGCAGTGTGATTGATGAGATAAATGAGAGCAAATTTGGTGAGTGTAAATTTAATCAGGGTAAATTTGTGGAAGGTAAATGGATGTTTGGGGGATTGAACGCAAGAGGGGTAAATGTTTTAAGAAAGTTGTGGATGATAGAACATCTGATACTTTGTTGAATGTGATCAAAGTGTTTATTCTTCCAGGTTCCACAATAATTTCAGACTGCTGGAAGAGCTACAATTGTCTTTCGAATGAAGACTTCATGTATCTGAAGGTAAATCATAGTCTGAATTTCAAGGACTTGGATACAGATGCCCACACTAATACAATCAAAGGAACGTGGAGAGCAGTGAAACGCGAAGTGACCGCATCGAAAGCAAAAAATTTCTGGATTATTACCTTACAGAATACATATGGAGAAAAAAAACAAAGCAATGTGTAATAAATTCCTTGCAATAATTGTTTTTATAATACGCATCTGACATCTGACACGGAGTCAGCAGTCAACAGCAAAATAGGAGCCGGAAGCAGAGGGGTTGATATAGCAGTAAACTGTAGAGAGGTATGTTTATTGTTCATATGAGGTATGTTTATTTACATAATTAATAATTAATTAAATGGTCATTATGAAGTGAATTTCTCATGAATATTTACCAATTTGAATTCATTGATATAAAATTTAATCAAATAATTTATTAGATAATTTAACGTCAATTTTATTATATTTTATTATTGATGTTTGAAATCTATAAATCTGTATTGTTTGTTAATTTTGTAAAATTAGATGAGCATATTGTTAGATACCATTGATCTATCAAATATTTGTCACTATTTCAGCCATTCCTTCCCCCACCGTTTTTCCATACGAAAAGCTATGGTCACCCTAGGCAACTATTTAAAAATCTCGTCAAACGAGTCTGTACAGTAAATTTTCACCGGTAAATGCACCAAATTTTCAGATTATTACATCAGAAAGTATTTGCTCAGCGCTTCTATGACATAATACAAGTACGTGATTTGTTTGTAGTTTTAGTAACCCTTGAGCTTATGCTGTTTATTAATTTATCAAAGTTTATTTTTAAATGTTTGTATAGGTGATAATTTGTTTATTTTCTACAATTTAGAAGTTAATTAGATGTTATAATTTCTTAAGTTCCTTAACTTATAATTTATAGTTTTGAAATTTAATTTATATTTTTAAAAGTCATTTTCCAAAGTTTTTTATTTTTGATTTGGAGCAGGAGGGAAGATGATTGAGTAAGTACTTTTACTTTGTGTTATTCCATTAAATTTCTACTTTATATAAAAAAAAATATGTATAATTTATCAAATACAGCATATAAAATATTAAAATGTTCCTTGCTGAAATGTGTCACTCGATAAATTAAAACTAGAATAATGTGTTATATTGAGATGGGCGACAGTGCCCAGTCGCTAAAGTGAAGAGATGGGTACGGAGGGTAAAATGCGCCAAGCAGGCGATAAAGTGGTGCGATAAGTTCGTCAAACTGGTTTAACGGTTCGGATTACGTATGTATGACCTACTTTTTGTTTATTGGGTAACGTGATCGCGTGACATGCGCGTTTTGTATGTAACCCTTGAAACTATTTTAGAATAATATTTAATAATTGAGTTTCAATATTCGAATTTTGGAGTTTGTGTGTTGCTAACGATAATTAACTATGGATGAGAATGTTTTGAATTTACGTTTTTTTTTTAATTTAGAGCGTGATGGTAGTAAGAAAGTTGTTGAATGGTGCATGAAAGTAGGTTTGATTGCTGATAAATGTGTGTGCGTTAAGTGTGGTGAAAATATGATTTTGCGTGATACTAATCGTGTGAGTGATGGGTGTATGTGGATGTGTCGAAAGGAAGGTGAGAATGCTCATTACATTAAAAAATCTGTACGAAAGGGCTCTTGGTTTTCTAAGAGCAGGTTGCATATGAGTGTTTGTTTATTGATGACTGTAATGTGGGTGAAAGAATGTACGCGTGATTTTATTGCGAATGATTTGCAAGTGGCTAAAAAGACAGTGACTGATTGGATGAGTTTTTGTAGAGAAGTGTGCTCGGAAATGTGTCTTCGTGAAAGTGAAATGATTGGTGGAGTGGGTGTTGAAGTTGAGATTGATGAAAGCAAGTTTGGTAGAAGAAAATACAATAAAGGTAAGCGTGTGTCTGGAAGGTGGGTGTTTGGAGGAATTGAAAGAGGATCGAATAAATGTTTTTTTCGTGTTGTTGAAAATAGGAGTAAGGATGTTTTGCTTGGAATTTTGCGTGAATGTGTTCTTCCGGGTACAACTGTAATATCAGACTGCTGGAGAGCGTACGATTGTCTCTCAGATGAGGGCTTCGTACACTTAACAGTTAATCATAGTTTGACGTTCAAAGACCCGGATACAGGTGCGCACACAAACTCAATCGAAGGTACATGGTCTTCTATTAAAAGATCTCTGCGGGGTACAAATCACGTAAAAGGTCACTTTGATTCGTACCTCGCAGAGTACGTATGGAGGAAGATGCACAAAGATAACCCGGTCGAAGATTTTTTTGAAGCAATAAAAATAGTATATTCGCCAAAAAACGAACGCGATGAAGATTAGGTGAGTTATTTTGCTTTTCATTATAATTTTATTCATCTTTAGAAATTAAAGTTTTTATAAAAATTAATGTTTGCTCATAAGTATATGAATGTTTAAGTTGTGTGTATTGTATGTTAGTGTTAGAATGTGCCGCGTACTGAAATTTCTTTAACATGGGCCAAATGCTCGGTATATTAAAAATCGAGTTTAAACAAAAAGTGAAATTTGTTAACGTTCGAAATTTAGTTTTACTGCCCGGTTGGCACTGCAGTAGGTAGCGCTACACTGATGTTTTTTTTAAGGTGGGCGCCATTGCTCGGTATATTTAAAATTCGAGTTTAAACAAAAAGTGAAATTTTTTAACGTTCGAAATTTAGTTTTACTGCCCGGTTGGCACTGCAGTAGGTAGCGCTACACTGATGTTTTTTTTAAGGTGGGCGCCATTGCTCGGTATATTTAAAATTCGAGTTTAAACAAAAAGTGAAATTTTTAACGTTCGAAATTTAGTTTTACTGCCCGGTTGGCACTGCAGTAGGTAGCGCTACACTGATGTTTTTTTTAAGGTGGGCGCCATTGCTCGGTATATTTAAAATTCGAGTTTAAACAAAAAGTGAAATTTTTTAACGTTCGAAATTTAGTTTTACTGCCCGGTTGACACTGCAGTAGCTAGCGCTACACTGATGTTTTTTAAGGTGGGCGCCATTGCTCGGTATATTTAAAATCAAGTGATAAAAATTTCCTTTCTATTTATTCGAATTTTAAAACTTCTACAGTATTTAATTGTAATGAAATATTCAACTTTTTAATATTTGGAATTCGAAAAAACGCGTGATTTCAAAGCTGAAGTTCGAACGCGATCGTTATTGGTTGAAATTTATCGCGCGTAGTGACGCAATTTAGGTTGGCAACAGAGCTGTAGAGCGCTTGGCGCCAAAATTTGAAATCGCGCCAATCCCGTACCCATCTGGTAACTTTTACCGTGCCCAGTTAATTAGAAATCTGAGTTTTCATTAAAATGTTATGTTATTTAAGTTTTTAATTTATCATTCACTGTTAAAATCTGTTTGGTTTTGTTAAATATGTTGTATTTTCAGTGTTTTTCTTACTTTGATTAATTAAAAGAAAATCAAAAAATTGATTGTGATTATATTTTATTGTCCAGTTATGAATAACAGTATTGACTTTTCCAAATTCATGTTTTGTAATTTGTAAAATGTATATAGTTAAGTTTGTAGTCTTTATTTCTGTATTTCGTTACTAAGTAAATATAATAAAATACTCAAAATTTGAAATCGAATATATAGCAAGATTTCAGTATTAAAAGATGGAGATACAGTATGATTAGCATTTTGAAAACTACGATTTTAACGTGACCTGTTGCAGTTTAAGAAAAATTCAGTGGTTTATTGCTTCTCAGACAATTTATTTTGGAAATCTTATAATTTTGCCATTGATGACATTTTTGAAAATCATCCTAAGCCCGTTACTTATCCTAAGATTTTATCAAAATTTCTATAAAACATATACATATGATTAATATATTAGTACTATTATTGCAAATAATAAAATGTGTGTAACTAATCAAATTCTTGATACAAGAGGCTTTAACAGTGATGCTTTGACTTTCAAATCCAATTAAGAAAAAGAATCAAATTAAGTTAAACCTTTACCAAAAATACAACCAAATGTATGAATTTGAACGATCTCAATATCAAATACCATATTTTTATTAAAATATTATGATGATTATTTTGGTTATTGCAATACTAAATGATTTTTTAGTATTTTTAATAAATGATGCAGCATCCAAAAAAACTACATAATTTCAGATTAAACCAATATTTTTATGAAAAATTATTTAAATTTCTGATTGCATGATTTTAGAGGTTTAATAAATTTCTTTTATAACAATTATTTGATATGAAATTGTTACATAAAAATTTTTCCAGTAATGAGCGCACTTTAATAGTGTTTTCTTTTTGCTCTCATAGATTTATAGAAGTATATTACCGCTACTACCAAAAAAGAAAAAAAGAGAGACAGGAAACATTAAAGTAAAATTTGAACAAATTACCATATTTAATACATAAATATATAAGAAAAATAGAAATCATATTATTTTAATTACCAGCTTTCCTCATATTTTCTGATTAATATCATAAATGCTTCATGATGAATTCCTTCAAGAAAAAATTTATCAAATAGAACTTCTTGCCAATGTTCATTAAAGAGATTTGGTTGAAGTGAGTCTATTAAAATATTAGCTATACAGTAATATTCAACTACATTTTTATTTAAATAAAGTAGATTGTCACAGAATTCACGAAGCAAAGTCCATTTAGAAGGATCATTGGTAGCTGAAGAAAAACAGTTTTTAATTTTAAGACTTAAATTGTGCAATTCCACAGTCGAAGTTTTCTTCTCCATAGTCAATGATTGAAAGAAATTAATAATATAAATAAGCTTTACATTTCAGAAATGTAAAGAACATCTACATATGTTGTATTTTTTAATAGACTTAGAAATTATTCTATTCGTACTGGATTAAGATATTCAAATTTGACATCGTATTTTTCTTTCTGATAAATTAATTATGCGTTTTTACTAAAAGATAAGTAATCATACGATCAAATCAATTGAAAGATGACAATTTAAAAATTTATGAAACTAAACTTTTCCCCTCACATAATTTTCAAATAGCAAAATTCATTTCATTCATTATAAATACTGAATTCAATACTATTTTTAATATAATACGTTTCAAGGTAGAAAAATATTTGTTTGTTACTCCACCATCAATAAAGTACTTCAGTTAAAATTCTTAAAGATGACAATTTGAGGAAATTTCGGAAGTAATATTACTAAACATTTGAAAACACGGAACAATATAACAACAATTGCCATTACTTTGAAAACTTTTACAAATGGAAAAAATTATAATTAAAAAATATTTCTTTATTACTGGTAAAAATCTTGAATGGGTTTTTTCTCATCGGCGACAACACTCAGCTTCGATGGTGAGCTTCGCCTTGTTTGCTGCCACTCGAAGAATGCGATTTGAAGACAAGTTGCAAATTCATTGATAAGTTGGAATTACGACGCCGTCTCAATACGAAGGTGGCATAAATAAAATGTTATCTGATTTGCTAATTAGATAAAGAAACTCATAGAAAATTTCAATTAACTGTTGATACCCATGAAGTGCCAACTTGGGATCCTTTCATTAATTTCTTAGAAAAACGGTATCGAATATTAGAGAACTTAAAAGCTCCTTGTTTTGATTCAAAACCTAAGTTTTCAAACCCTGTTAATATTAACAGAAAAAACTCATTTCCATCTTACAAACCTAAAACATTTTTGATTAAATCTGCCTCACAATATTGCATTCTTTGTGATTCGAATCATTCATTGTATAAATGCCAATTATTTCTAAAAATGAAAGTATTTGAACGATTTGATTTTTGTAAATCTAAAAATTTGTGTTTAAACTGTTTGAATTCATCCCACAAATTAAATGAATACTCGTCTAAATCTAGATGTGTTAAATGTCACCAAAAACATCACTCTCTTTTGCATAGATTGGAAATGCAGCCTTTCTTAAAACAATATCGCCCAACACCGAACATAAATAATTCCGAAAGTTTCGAAACTGATTTCCCCATTTCATCTCCCAACCAGGCGCCACTCGAAAGTGAAGACTCTTCATCTGGCGCATTGAACCAAGAGGCAATGAATCAGAATTTTATTTCACAAACAAAAAAGGTTCATGTTCTTCTTAGTACTGCTTTTATTTATGTGAGAGATTATCACGGAGAATTTAAGAAGTGTAGAGCTATATTGGATAGCGTCTCTCAAGCTTCGTTTATTACTAATGATTGTGCAACATATTTGGGATTAAAACGAAACAAGATTAATGTTCCAGTTGTAGGATTAAATGGGTCGTTAGTATCAGTGGGACAATTAGTAAATGCAGTTATCTCTCG
This sequence comes from Latrodectus hesperus, assembly GCA_037975125.1. Taxonomy (NCBI): domain Eukaryota; kingdom Metazoa; phylum Arthropoda; class Arachnida; order Araneae; family Theridiidae; genus Latrodectus; species Latrodectus hesperus. The sequence continues at coordinate 87,504,335 of CM075858.1, forward strand.
TAAAGATAATGAATTCATAACATATATTGAATTTTTAGTAGTTCCTAAAATTACTAATTTGACACCTTCGCAAAAATTAGATATTCGCAATTTACATTTGCCTTCGGGTATCGCACTTGCGGACTCTCGATTTTTTGAACCATCGAAAGTAGATATTTTGCTTGGAGCTAAAACTTTCTTTGAAATTTTGAAACCTAGTTAAATTAGAAGATATTTTGCTCCAAAATACATATTTCGGATATTTAATTACTGGTAGTGTGCCATGTAATTCTATGAACAAAACTTTTTGTCACTTACTCGTCGAAGAGAGTGACCTAGACAAAACACTAAGGTCGTTCTAGGAGGTTGAAGCTTTGGAAGAAAAGTCTCCTATGAGTGATGAATTGAAATATTGCATGGAACATTTTAATGCCACGTATTCTAGAGACATTAACGATCGTTATATAATTGAAATGCCCTTAATAAATAACAAAGTCGAATTTGGTTTATCCAGAAATTTGGCCGTTAGAAGGCTCAATAATACTGTACCGAGCTCCACGGGTTCGTGTTGATTGAGAGTTGAATAAAGCAACCACTTAATGCACACAAGACTTTTATTCGTAAAAACTTCACTAGAGAAACGAAATTCCCGCTGTAACAATCACAATTATACAGCTACAATTCGTCAGATACAATAAGAAATAGCTTCCAATCACAGGTCTCAAATACCTCAGACAGAGAACAACTAGCAGTCACAACTAATCGTCTTCACTCACTGACTGTCTTCACAAAACTCTACTACTATTCCATGTCGGGCTGCGGTATTTATACCTGACTTGGCGGAGAAATCTACCAATTTCGCCAAGGCTCTGGAAGCTTCTAGGCTATCTCGGAAAATATTGGTCCTAGAGCTTAGGTGATGGATGTTTCCAGAAGTATCGATTTCTCGCCAAGTCGCCAAAAATCTCGCCAACCGTCGCCAAGTCGCCAAGAATCTCGCCAACTGTCGCCAAGTCGCCAAATCATTAGGAAATCCGCTTTTAAACTACAACACGTCTAAATACCGCAATTTTTGCCCAAAATGTGAGAATTTCTGATCTGTCTGAGATATTTTAAGACAAATATAATCATTATTTACAAATTTGTAACATTGCCCCCTCTCAAGGACTGCACGTCCCGGGCAGTACAATCCCTGATAGGAGGCCAAATTTAATATAAAAGAATTTACATTTCAAGAGGATACAGAGCACATTACATACACAAGCAACTAAAAATACAAGAAAATAGAAAAGATTAAAATTATCTATACTATTTACAAAGAGACCATGGTCTACTAATTTTTACTCTACATTACGATAAGGAGCTAATCTATCATAATGTACTACCTTTGGTTTTGAAGCAGATGATTTTCTTATACGAACCACGACGTCGTTCAGTCTTTTTAGGACTGTGTAGGGACCTTCCCAGTTGGCTTGCAACTTTGGAGAAAGTCCTTTACGTCGAATCGGGTTCCACAACCAAACTTTGTCACCTTCTTGAAATTCATGTCCCGTCGCTCTTGTGTCATATCTTGTCTTCATTCTTTCAGTCGTCAGGTTGATTCGGTCTCGAGCGAAGTTATGGACATCTTCAAGACGTGCCTGAAGGTCTCGAAGGTATTCCTCTGGCGATGAAGATGTATCCGGTGGACGTCCAAACTGAAGATCACAAGGGAGACGAAGTTCGCGACCAAAGAGCATCTGTGAAGGAGTATATCCGGTAGTCTCATGGACAGCACTGCGATATGCAAGCAGAAACAGCGGTAGCTTCAAATCCCAATCTTGCTGATTTCTGGAAACCATAAGTGAAAGGTTATTCAAGATGGTTCTGTTAAACCTCTCTACCATGCCATCCGATTGTGGGTGTAGTGGCGTGGTCTGCGTCTTGTCTATTCCGAGAATTTGACACATTCCTTTAAACACAACAGAGGTGAAATTTGTCCCTTGATCAGAATGAATTTGTAAGGGTGTGCCGAATCTGGAAACCCATTGCTGCACTAGAACCTCGGCTACTGTAGTCGCCTCTTGATCGGGGATTGCAAACGCTTCAGGCCACTTAGTAAAGTAGTCCATGACAACTAGTATGTATTTGTTGCCATTTGAAGATCGTGGTAAAGGACCCAAAATGTCTAATGCTATTCGCTCAAAAGGTGCTCCTACGTTGTACCGCTGCAACCTTCCTCGGCTACGTTTCTTCGGTCCTTTACGTGCCGCACAGTCATCACAAGATTGGCACCATTTCTCTACATCTTGTCTCGTTTTGCTCCAATAGAAGCGTTCTCGAACTTTCTGTAGAGTTTTCATTACTCCGAAGTGGCCTCCAGTTGAGCTACTATGCAATTCTTTCAAAACATCTGAAATTCTTGATTTTGGAAGAACAAGCTGCCATTTGAAATTACGTCCATCATCGGACTCCCATTTCCTGTATAAGACACCATTTCTTATATGGAGTGAGTCCCAAAGAGCCCAATATTGTTTAGTAGCAGGACTGTAGGTGGAGATATCCTGCCAACTTGGTTTCATACTGGAAGATTCTTTTAATTCTAAAATTGGATTTATATCTGGGTCTTCTTTTTGGGCTTCTCTAAGTTCTTTATCACTCCATGGGTCTGGTTTCGATGGAGGTGAAACAGTAACTTGGCGTACCGAAGGATTTACTAACTGATAGTTCTTCTCTACTCTAGAACAATATCGGCAGCTTTCATTACACGGTTTCCTTGATAGTGCATCAGCATTTCCATGAAGAGTTCCTTTGCGATGACGTATTTCAAAGTCAAACTCCTGGAGTCGTTGAATCCATCTGGCTACCTGTCCTTCTGGATTTTTAAAATTTAAGAGCCAGGTTAAGGATGCGTGATCTGTTCGGAGCAAGAACTTTCTTCCATAGAGATAATGGTGGAAATGTTCTATGGCTTTAACGATTGCCAGCAATTCCTTCCTGGTTGTACAGTAATTCCGCTCTGGTTTCGATAGACATTTACTCCAATAAGCAATGACATATTCTTTATCATCAATTTCTTGCGACAGAACAGCTCCGATATTTTCGTTGCTGGCATCCGTATCTAAAATGAATAATTTTTCGGGCTGGGGATATGCAAGAACGGGCGAAGATGTCAATGCCTCCTTCAGTTGTTTAAAAGCTTTCTCACATTCATCTGTCCATAGAAATTTCTGTTTAACTTCTGTCAACTTGTGAAGAGGTCTGGCAATACTTGAAAAACCCTTAACAAATTTCCTGTAATATGTGCATAGTCCAAGAAAACTTCTTAATTGGTGGACATCTTTTGGACGACTCCAGTCCTTAACTGCGGAGATCTTTTCAGGATCTGTTCTTACACCTTCAGCAGAGATAATGTGTCCCAGATAGCTTACTTCACGTCGGAATAGATTACATTTGCAAGGATTCAGCTTCAGGTTGGCCATTTTTAATTTTTCCAGCACCTTTCGGATGTTTCTTAAATGGTCTTCGAATGTGCGCCCTACAATAATGATATCGTCCAAATATACTAAACAGGCTTCGTAGGAAAGTCCTCGTAATACTGTCTCCATCAGGCGCTCAAACGTTGCAGGTGCATTGCAAAGCCCAAATGGCATAACCTTGAACTGCCAAAGTCCTTGTCCTGTGGTGAATGCAGTCTTTTCTCGATCCTCAGGATGTATCTCTACTTGCCAATAACCACTCTTGAGATCCAAAGTCGAAAACCATTGTTTTCCGGATAAAGCATCAAGTGTATCGTCAATCCTAGGAAGAGGGTAACTATCTTTTTTGTGATGTTGTTTAACCGACGATAGTCAACGCAGAATCGAGTAGAACCATCTTTCTTCCGTACTAAAACAATAGGCGAAGCCCAAGGACTCTCTGATGGCTCAATAATGTCACTCTGCTGCATTTCCATCAGAAGATTGTCCACCTCTTCCTGCTTAGCGAATGGCAATCTTCTAGGATGTTGTTTAATGGGTGGATGATTTCCTGTATTGATTCGGTGCTGCGTCAATTTGGTTCGCCCAACATCATCTGATTTCTTGGAAAAGAGATCTCCGAATTCTAATAATAAATTTCTTGCAGCATTCCTCTGTTTATCATCTAACTCTGCTCTCTGTAGGAGTTCATTAATTAGAGTGTCAGGAGGCTCAGATAGTGTGGCTTGACAATTTCGGTTAATACAGGTCACTGGAGTGCAAGTCGCTAGCACTTCTCCTTCTTTTATAAGTTTTACCTTATTACTTAGATTAGCAACTCTTACCGGGATTACATTTCGTGAAAGGTCGACGAGGGAAGAAGCCACTAGTACTCCTTTAACGCTATTGTCGGAATCTGGATATTCAGTCAATCCATAATGAAAATTATTATCTTCTGAAAGAGCTCCGCAAACTATTGTCTCAGTTCTTGGTGGTAATGTTGTTTCACTCTTCGCAGTTATATGATGGACTGTTTTAATATCTGAATATTTCGTCTTAAAAATCGCTATTTCTTCAGAACATGAGTGTAGTTCATTATTTTTAAAATCTAACTTGAAATGGTTTTCTTTGAGAAAGTCCAATCCAAGAATAAATTCGTCATTTATATCAGCGACATATGCCAAATGATGGTACACGGTATTACCAAATGCAATGTTTAGATTGACTTTTCCATGCACTTTAATCTTATCACCTGTCACAGTTTGGAGGGTAATGCAGGGCGGCGTCCAGATGAGTTTGTCACCAAGTTTGCGAGCCAAATCTGTCCTAATGATAGTTACGTTGGCTCCAGTATCGATTATCATTCTGCAGGGAACTTCGTTGACATGTCCCATAACGAAAAGTCCGTTGTCGCCGCTACTTACGGAAGAAATGTGAAACGATTTGAAATGGGGCTTCTGACGAAGATCATTTCCATCATCTTTTCGTTTCGGGCAGTCTCTCTGAACGTGTCCGACTGCTCCGCAAGTCCAACACAGAATTTTCGTGTTTCTGCCACCTTTACTCATTTCTAAGTTACGGAATTTTCGCCGCAGATCTTCGATTTGCTTTCTGAGATCATAGTCCCTATCAGTAGTAGAGACGGCTCTGATTGAGTGCCGGTCTTTACGCGCGGCCTGCTGGGCAGCCTCTATCTTATGTGCGTAGACTAGGGCAGATCCAATATCTTTGACATCGGCGAGTCTAAGTGTTTTCTGTATCTCCGGATCCCTCACACTATCGATGAAGTGATGGAGAGCCAGATCTTGACGTGTCTCAGCTGGGCAGTCCGAAAATGCTAGATGGGAAAGTCGCTGAATATCGGCAGCCAATTCTTGCAGACTTTCACCCGCTTTTTGATAGCGGGACTTTAACTGTAGTCTGCTATATTCTTTGGTGCACTTATCTCCAAACCGCAGCTCAAGCGCACTCGATAAGGCTTGGAAATCGTGCCTCTGTTCCTCCGGAAGCGTCTCGAGGATGTCAGCCGCGTCTCCTCTTAAAGAAGCCGCCAGGTGAAAAGCTTGGGCTCGGGGATTCCATCCATTGGCTTCCGCTACCATCATAAACTGGGTCTTGTATACTTGCCAGGATGATTTCCCATCAAATGTTGAGAGTTTAATATTGGCTAGGGATGGCACAAATGCCACGTTGGGTTCCTCATGTCTGTTTGACATTTGCTTCTTCAAGCTTTCAATCTCCTTATTGATATTGTCTAATGCTTCTTCCACGTTTTCTTCTATCTCTAGAACTTTAGTTTCTACTGAAGTTACCTTATCCTCCATTGCATTCATCTTCTCCTGAATGATGTTGGAGAATTCTTCTTTAACACTTACAATGTCCTTCTTAAGCTCATCCTGTCCAGATTTTATCTCTTTCATCATCTCGGCGTTAATCTCTTCTTGTCTAGCTTTCATCTCTTCTTGTCCAGCTTTCATCACCTCCTGTCCAGATTTTATCTCTTTCATCATCTCGGATTTAATCTCTTCTTGTCCAGCTTTCATCTCTTCTTGTCTAGCTTTCATCTCTTCTTGTCTAGATTTCATCTCTTCTTGTCCAGCTTTCATCTCGGTTTTCATATCTTCTTGTCCAGCTTTCATCTCAGCCATCTGCTCCGCTAATTTTTCGAGAAGACTTTTCATTAAATCCATATCCATTTTTCTTGTGACACGCTGCATCAACTCTTCAATCCCGATTCTGACACCAGTTGTACCGAGCTCCACGGGTTCGTGTTGATTGAGAGTTGAATAAAGCAACCACTTAATGCACACAAGACTTTTATTCGTAAAAACTTCACTAGAGAAACGAAATTCCCGCTGTAACAATCACAATTATACAGCTACAATTCGTCAGATACAATAAGAAATAGCTTCCAATCACAGGTCTCAAATACCTCAGACAGAGAACAACTAGCAGTCACAACTAATCGTCTTCACTCACTGACTGTCTTCACAAAACTCTACTACTCTTCCATGTCGGGCTGCGGTATTTATACCTGACTTGGCGGAGAAATCTACCAATTTCGCCAAGGCTCTGGAAGCTTCTAGGCTATCTCGGAAAATATTGGTCCTAGAGCTTAGGTGATGGATGTTTCCAGAAGTATCGATTTCTCGCCAAGTCGCCAAAAATCTCGCCAACCGTCGCCAAGTCGCCAAGAATCTCGCCAACTGTCGCCAAGTCGCCAAATCATTAGGAAATCCGCTTTTAAACTACAACACGTCTAAATACCGCAATTTTTGCCCAAAATGTGAGAATTTCCGATCTGTCTGAGATATTTTAAGACAAATATAATCATTATTTACAAATTTGTAACAATACTATAATTCGACTTGATGAAAATCCAATTGTTAAGGAATTTTATCGTGATTTTCTCAAAGAATATGAGGGGCTTGGTCAAATGGAAGTAGTTGACAAAAGTGCTCTTCCACATCCTCATAATTATATTCCTAACTAAGCTGTACTAAGACCAGAAAAAAGTACAAGCAAACTTAGAGTTGTATTTAATGCTTCAGTAAAAACTTCTTATGTTATTTCGTTAAATGATGTATTATTAAAGGGTGGAACTGTTCAAAATGAACTTTGCTCAACTTTTTTACGATTTCGCAAACATTTGATTACTTTTACAGCCGATGTGCAAAAGATGTATCGGCAAATAAAAGTCTACCATTCGCAGTAAGATTTACTTCGAATTGTTTGGAAACATAGTTACGATGCTCCTTTGAAAACTTATCGTTTGACTACTCTTACGTACGGAACAACTTGTTTTCCGTTTCTAGCCACCCGAACTCTTCTTCAATTGGCTGAAGATGAAAAAGAAAGATTTCCGTTAGCGTCACATGTAGTGAAAAAGGATTTTTATGTCGATGACATGCTCAGTGGTGCACCAAATGTAGAAACAGCTTTAAAAATTCAGCATCAACTAATAGGCATGTTGCAGACAGGTGGAATGCATTTGTATAAATGGAGCTCTAACAATCCTGAACTTCTTTCACAAGTACCAACAGATGATCAAGAATATGTCTTTGTAAAAGATGAAAATGCTTCTGTGAAAACGTTAGGGATGTCTTGGAATCCTAAGCAGGATAGTTTTCACTTTACATCGAACAAAATTGATTTCCCGACAATCTTAACAAAAAGGAAAATACTATCATTCATTGCCAAATTATATGAACCTTTGGGTCTGGCCGGACCGCTTATTGTGAAAGCCAAAATTCTAATTCAAAAATTATGGTTGCTATGTTTATCATGGGATACAGAAGTTCTCGCGAAAGAAAGATTACAATTTCAAAATTTTATTCATAATATACAAAACATCGACTTGTTGCGATTTCCCCGATGTGTCATCCCTAAGGAAAGAACACTTGTGGAAATTCATGGATTTTCAGATTCTTCAGAAAAAGCTTATGGAGCTTGTATTTTTGTCCGCAACAAAGATTGCTTCAATAATATCAGTGTGCATTTGCTATGCAGTAAATCTAGAATAGCACCAGTTAAGCGAATGACACTTCCACGTTTAGAGCTTTTAGGAGCCGTGCTTCTATCAAAACTTGTAAACAAGGCTCTTGAGGCAATGCAACTTGATATCCATGCAGTTCATCTTTATACAGATTCCACTATTGTTCTTTCATGGATAAGAACACCACCACATCATTTAAAATGCTTCGTAGCCAATAGAGTTGTACAAATAACGTACTTAACAAGCAAATTTGAGTGGTATCATATTCAATCAAAAGACAACCCAGCTGATCCATTGTCAAGAGGACTTTCCATGGATGAACTTATCGAGTGCAAACTTTGGACGCTAGGTCCTGAGTTTTTATATTGTGATTTAAGCTTGTTAGCAAACTATGATTGTGCATCTACTAATCCTGCATGCAAAAGAACTTAAGCCATTAGTGAACACCTATGTTCAATCTATCACCCCCATTGACTTTTATGAAAATTTCTATAAACTGTCAAATAATTATTTAAATCTAATTCGAATTCTAAGTTTTATTTTCAGATTCATTCGAAAGCTGTAGATAAAGGTAACATTTGGTCAATTTATTAGCTGTTCTGAACTTAATCATGCTCGTGACGTTTTAGTTAAAGGTAATATTTGCTCAAACTAAAGAATTTGGTGCTAGTAATAAAATCCATGTTAAATTGAAATTACCAAATCGAAATTTTGTCAAAAGATCTGTGTGTGTGTATCAAAAATTGCTATCTTACCTATTGTTTAAACATTTGTTATTATTTGGTTTTATATTAGATTATATTGTACATCTGTGTTGTATAATTAAGTATAGTTCTCTAATTTCTCATTTGTAAATTGTTTTGAAATGATATTTCAAGGCCCGGCAAGATGTTCGCGCCAGCACTTTGAAAGTTGGGTAATTTTTCCGAACGCCAAATGCACCAACAACCCCAAAGGACGTACAATAAACTCTTAAATTTTTGGTAGGAGTTCATACAGCCACTCGTTCTTCTTTGTTAGCTTGTTAGAAAGCGGGTTTTACCCCAATTGTTAATTGCAAAATAAAACTTTATTTGAATCGCATGGAATTATTCTAAACACATTACACTACAACGGGTGACAAAGCAAGTTGGGTTGAGTTGGGTTGTAGCCGGTAGTTTTGGAGCTCTTTGATAAAGTTGCTTATAGTTCACATTGTTTGTTTGTTTGTCGCTCAACGGTCGTCTTTTGCATACGAGGGATAATTAGACCTAGACCTACGGTTTAAAATGGATTCCGAACCACTACAAACATTCATGCTCAAGGTGGGATTCGAAACCACGAACTGTTGAACCGAAGACAAGAGCGCTAACCATTCGGCTTCCAGCTCGGCAATTGCTCACATTGAGGAGTGAAGACACACAAATAGTTGATTGATTGGTATCGTGTTGTTGGATTGATCCTTATTGTTGATTGTTCATGGCTGCATTTGATACAAAGTCTCCGGATCTAAATTAGCACTCAGCAGACAGGTTTCATAGGATAACAATATGGCTCCTCTTCGATAAGCAGAGACAAAAGTTCTCCAATGATAGATAAGCGCTAGATGACGTTTTTATGACGTATTATCATTATGTCAATATCTGTAAATTTTTTTCATAAATTCACATAAAGCTTGAGTTTGCACTTTTGGATTTGCGGACAGTTCAAACATTCAAGAAAATGATAAAGCACCGATTCCCAAGGGCTTACGGAGATCATTTCTCGGGTTATTATATAAAAGGCAAGACAATAGAATATGATCGATTGTTTCAGGCTTCCCACACAGACAACGGTCTGTGGGGGACATGTGGAATCTGTATAGAACAGATTTTGTAGGATAGGCTAGGGGTGCGTTGAAATTTCAAATTATTTTCAGTGACAAAGTATGTAACTGTAAAAATTCTCTTTCGTTCCCTAGAGAAGTAATGTTAAAGTTCAGCTTTTCTCTTTCACAAAAAACTCAAGTAAGTTTTCAGATATATATAAGTACATTGGGAAATTTATGTACACAAAAAAAGTTTCTAAATTAAAAAAATTTCCTTTTGCGTATATTCTTAGCAAACAGAACTCGTGTTCTTCATATTTCAAACAATGGAGATTAATCATTTGATAATAAAGTATCACATCATTCAAGTCTGATTGAAAAGGGGAATTCTTCCAAAATACTGAAGTGTCTTCATTTAAATGTGTTATACGTGTGAGAATAATGGGGAATGCGACGATCTAAAACTGATAGATTGAACATTACTGTTAAAAACTCCAAATCAAAAGAGTAATTTATGTGCCTTATTTTGACATCATCCACACCATTAGTAGTCCTCGATAGTATAGTAATAAGAATCATCACCTGTCATTAATAAAAGAGGAAATACTACAACAATTTTCAATCTTTTTTTTTTTGTCATTGCACACTTTTAACTATTTCAAAATTCAGTGTCACACAAATAAAAAGAAATAAGTTAAAAAATATTTATATGACACTGTGTAAAATAGTTAATAATTTTAAATGTAAATTTTTTATTTATTTTTTTTTTAATTTTGTTTTGTCGCTCAACGGTCATATTTTGCACACGAGGGCTAATTAGACCGGGACCTACGGTTTAAAGTGGATTCCGAACCACTACAAATACCAATGCCCAAGGTGGGATTCAAACCCACGAACTGTTGAACCGAAGGCAAGAGCGCTAACCATTCGGCTGCCAGCTCGGCGTTTTAAATGTAAAAGGATATAATATGTACTATAAAAAAGCAGGATTGCGGCAGCTCGTAAGGCCAGACGCAAACTACTGGAAAATTCTCCGGTAAAAACCTAGAGTCCCTTAATTATGGAATAAATGGCTCTCTAAAATGGCTCATAAAAGGAAATAAATGGCTCCCTAAAATGCAGAACTTTAAAATTTATATTAGATTATATGTTAAGTATTTGTATTACTCTCAAATTATATGTTCTAAGTATATATTACTTACTATTTAGTAAAATTTAATGTATACTTATAATATGTAAGCAATGTTTTTTTTATTTTTGGTAGTTATTATGTTTGTGAAAACTATTGTTATATATTACTTACAGTATAATATAATTTATTAAAAATAATTTTCTCTACTGTCCTTTTTTTATAATATATGAAGGTATATATTATTTATGTAAGTTATAACATTGTTTTACATATTTTAAGTATGTATTATTGCGTGTCAGTAATATTATACTAATATACTTAATATAATAAATTGCTTGCAATGTACAAAAAAAGTTTTTTTTTAATTTGTGATTTTTTTGTTTTGTATTAGTAAAACACAATTTAATTAAACTCTTAAAAATTATTAAGAATTGTTTTTCCACATAAAAATCCTTTTTAAAATTTATTGCGGGAGAAAATATTACTTAAGAAACGTATCAAACAAAGAAAACAAATGTATCAAATGTAAACTAACGTATGTAAGAATGTTGCGTACGAAGTTTTATTACAACCATAGTCTTTGTGACAGATCGGCAAGTCCATGCGTCTGCTATCCTTTACAGGAGCCTTATAAAAACCTAGCTTGGAGAATTCCTCGTGAATTAACCGAGAAGAAACAATGTTGTTACGTCATGTGACTATGTGACGTCATTGTTCTTTTAAGCAAATGAAACTATATACATCATTGATTTCTTATTTTCATTTTGATTAATGGGCAATATCAATTTTGTGAAATTAGAACTGCTTATTTATCTAGACATCTTATATACATACATAAATTTTATTTCTTGATATTTTTTTATGTTGTGAAAACTATCATTATTGAATAAAACTAGCGTATATTTCATAAATTAGATTTAATCTAACTCATTGAATTACATCATTGCTTTGAACATAATGCAATTACATTTTTAAATAAATATATTTGATATAATTTTTTATAATAACAATAAATCTTTAAACAAAAATTACTGTAAATCTTTAAATTAATGGCAAACAAATTATCAACACAACTCAAATACTATCAAATTATTTTTCATGTAAATTATCACACAGAAATGTATATATATTAAACTTTTAGTTATATAATCAAAAATAAATGCTTTCTAAGACCTTAATCCTCAATCAAAAAATGTTTACATTATTGTATCATTATATTTAAACTTAATTTGACTCAGCTGTAACAACCAATAACCAGAAAAGAAGCGAGTGACGTCATCATATCAAAGTTTGCCCCTGTTCCGGGTCATGTGACTGCTCACGTTAATGTGTAATTTAAAACTATTTTTTCATTATGCATCCGGCACTCACCGAGTAATGTTTCAATTTCGATATGGAATAAATATATGCTCTTTTTTTCAAGATATTGCACAGTCATTATTGATAATTCCGCGCAGTTAGAAGACAAATTTCAAAGATTAGAAGTTTCTCAACAAGAAGTAGAGAACGAAATTTTAATCTGAACTTCTAACGATTCGGAACGGTTATATGAAGAAGATTTCATTACAGCAGAAGAATATCGTGATAGATATATTGAATTTTTTGAAAAATGCCGTAAAGTAACTATGAAAACGGAAGCCTCTCAAGATACCTCAAATAAGAAACAACCCAAGCTCCCGAAGTTAGAAGTAAAGCGATTTTCCGGTGAGGCTCGAGAATGGCTTGGTTTTTGGAGTCAGTTCTCCAAAATTGATGATGATGAAAAAATTCCACCAGAAGACAAGTTCCAGTAATTGCTGCAGGCAATAGTGCCAGAATCGAAAGCAGCAAGATTAGTAGAAAGTTTCCCGCAAACAGCGGATAACTATCCCAAAGTCATAGAACAGTTTCAGGATCGCTTTGGGCGGAGTGATCTGCTTGTTCAGGTTTACGTCAGAGACTTGTTAACTATGGTAAGGCGAAATGCTTCCTCAAACCGAACTAAAACGGATTTAGCTGTTCTTTACGATGAACTAGAATCAAAATTGCGCGCGCTGTACAATCTACGAAGAACTCAAGAAAAGTACGGGGATTTTTAATTCCCCTTGTGGAATCGTGCTTGCCTGAGATTGTCCTAATAGCTTGGGAAAGAAACCGAAGTACACTTGACGGAGGAGTACGTTCGTTAGAAAATTTGATGTCTTTTCTGAGACAAGAAGTACAAGGACAAGAAATGGTTGTTTTCGCCCGTACCGGGCTTGGAGCTCCCCGAATCAACAAACACAAAGAATCCCGTGAAGGGAATATTACAACGGCTGCCGCCCTTATAAGTACATCCGAACAGGAAATCAAGGTAAGAGGAATTTTGATTGTCTTTTTTGTAATAAGAAACACCCCAGCCAAGATTGTTTTTCTGCTAGAAAAATGCCTTTAGATGAAAAGAGAAAAATTCTTAGTCAGAAAGGGGCCTGTTACTCCTGTTTGAGAACAGGACATACCTCTAAAAATTGCAGGGCTAAGGTGAAGTGTTTCCATTGTAATAAAAATCACTGTACTCTTATGTGTTATTCAGGTAAAGGGAACAGTCCTGCCAGTAAAAACGAAAGTGTATCTACAAATGTATTGTCAAATAATTCTAGAGTAGAAAATGTTGATTTAATGACCCTTATGGTAAAGTTATGAATCAAAAGAAACAGTGTTTAGTAAGAGCAGTCTTGGACACAGGATCCCAACGTTCTTACCTCAGTTCAGGGATAGTTAAACAATTAAAGTTTAGAACCAAAAGGTCATTATCTTTAATACATGGACTTTTTGATGGTCAAGAAACGAAACCTTGTTCTCATGAAGTATACGATGTGAAAATAGCTAGTTTGAAAAATGATTTTCTTGTGAAATTGAGGTTTTATCTGAAAATAAAATTTGTGGTTTTGTTCCTAAACTGACTGAGATATGATGACTATTCATGAACTGAAAGAAAAGGGGATTATATTGAGTAATTTCGAAATCCCTAATTATGATGCAAATTTTTTGATTGGATCCGATGTGGCAGGAATGTTGTTAACTGGTCATTCTGTGAAGTTAGAATCAAGTCTAGTTGCTATGATAATTATGATGTAAATAATGACTCTGTTTTATGTGCTTTATCTTTGCATGCTAATGATTTATCTGTTAGTGAATTTTGGAATCTAGAAAATGTTGGTATATTAGATCCTCCTGAAAACAGAAATATAAATATTGTACATTCTGAGTTATTAAAAGATTTTCATGAGGGTTTGGGAATACTCCCTTCTGGGAGATACCAGTTATGTTTGCCTTTTAAAACAGATACTTCAAGTTTACCGATAACAAGGAACTAACTTGGAATAGACACCAAAAAATATGTAAACGATCAAAAGATAAAAAATTTATTAAAGATTACGAAATGGTGTTTAAGGAATGGGAGCGTCTTGATATAATTGAAAGGGTACCCCAAAATGAAATTATAAGCGACAGACAGTGTCACTGTTTACCCCATAGGCCTATAGTCAAAACCGAAAGCACTACTATAAAATTAAGACCAGTCTTTGATGCCTCTAGTGGCAAGCCGTCCTTGAATAATTTTTTATATAAAAGTCCAAATCTCATTGAATTAATCCCAGACCTGATTGACCGATTTCGTTCATATCCCATTGACCTGTCTGCAGATATCGAAAAGGCTTTTTTTGCAGTTGTCTATTGCTCCGAGGTACAGAGACTTTTTACGCTTCTTTTATCCATGCGAAGATGAAATGGTCATTTATGGACATTGTAGAGTAGTTTTTGGGGTAACTTCCAGCCCTTTTCTTTTAGAAGCATCCATATCCCATTTGCTTAACAATACTTTTGTAGAAAACAACGAAATAATTGAAAAATTAAGAAAATCATTTCACGTAGACAATTGCCTTTCTGGTGTTGTCAGCATCAAAGAACAAGAGCATTTTATTTTAACAGCTATAGAAGTACTTTCACGTGGATGTTTCAACTTGCGAGGGTGGGTGAGCAATGTCAAGTGTAAATTCATTATGAAAAGTTCTGGCATCACCAATGTTTTGGGAATTTTAAGGAATTTAGACCGTGATACTTTGAAATGTAACTGTGATATCAAGGTTGATCCTTTTGTTTTAGAAGTAGGTGGGAAAATAACTAAGAGAGTCATTTTGGCTACACTTCAGAAGATTTTTGATCCCATTGGTTTATTGTCAGCGACCTTTTGCCCATAGAAATTAAATTGCAAGATATATGGAAATTAAAACTGTCCTGGGACTCTCTTTTACCCTCAAAAATCAAAATAATTTTAAATGATGGATTAATGATTTACATTTACTAAATAATGTTGAAATAGCCCGCTATACAGAAATTAAGGATTCGACAGAAATGCATGTATTCATGGATGCTAGCAAAGTAGCTTATGCCACTTGTGTTTTCCTTAGAAGTGTCACTTCCAATGGAGTAAAACTTTGTCTTTTGAGATCTAAATCACGAGTAGCTCCTTTAAAACCAATCAACATCCCAAGATTAGAGTTATTATCCTGCACCATTGGAGTAAGATTAGCTCATTCGATCAAAAAGGCCCTGAATTTAAGTAACTTAAAAACAGTATTTTGGAGTGATTCAATGGTATCACTGTGGTGGATCCTGGAACATGGAGATTTGACTGTCTTTGTCTCCAATCGAGTTAAAGAAATTAACCAATTGGCACCTAATGCCGAATGGAGACATATCCCTGGAGTTTCCAATCCCGCTGACATTCTATCGCGAGGCTGCTCTATTCGTCAGTTTTTGGACTCCCGTTGGTAGGAGGGCTCCGAGTGGCTCAAAGAACCACCAGAAAATTGGCCTGAGAATAAATTAGTGTATGAACCAACCAAAATCG
Source organism: Latrodectus hesperus (assembly GCA_037975125.1). NCBI lineage: Eukaryota > Metazoa > Arthropoda > Arachnida > Araneae > Theridiidae > Latrodectus > Latrodectus hesperus. Next base: position 87,520,034 of record CM075858.1, read on the forward strand.
AAGTGGAAAAAAGAATCATTCAACTTTGTAACGTTAATCTTAGTGATACAGAATCAGATTGGTATGCTCTCAGATTTTCTAGTTTCAATTCTATTCTACGAATGACTAGTTGGATGCTACGTTTTATCAGCAATGTACGAAAAAGAAGTGATGAAAGGAATTACGGAAACCTTTCGCCCGAAGAAATAGAATTGGCGGAAAAAGTACTCATTCGTCTTGTACAGAGACATTTTTTCCCTCTTCCAAATAATTTAAAAAATCTTAATGCAGTTAAAGATGGGGAAGGTATACTTCGAATTAAAACTCGAATAACAGATGTATTTGACGAACCTTCATTCCTATCCCTTATTTTACTCCCTGATAAAAGCATTTTACTCAAAGATTGATAGAACAATATCATATTAATCACTGTCATGCAGGTACCCAGATTTTATTAAATTTATTACGTTCAAATTACTGGATAGTGAAAGGGAGAAAAACAGTAAGGAGAGTAGTGAGAAAATGTATTCCTTGCCGACGCTTCAAATCTAAGCCTTTTGTTAGTGATCCATTTACTCTACCAGCTGACAGAGTGAAAGATACGTCTGTATTTGAACTAATTGGACTTGATCTTGCTGGCCCCCTTTACATTAAACATAGAGACAAAGTACGGGCAGTATTATTCAACTGTGCCATATATAGAGCGGTACATCTTGAGTTGGTTTCCTCATTGTCCACAGAAGCCTTTTCAATGTCTTTACGAAGGTTTATTGCCAGAAGAGGAAGACCACGTGTTATTTACTCCGACAACGGCACAAATTTCCATGGAGCTAATGAAGATTTTCGACTGTTGAATTGGGAGAAAATTACTCGAGAAACAGCCCTCCAACGACAAGTAGGTGGGGTGGTTTTTGGAAAAGACTGATTAGAGTGGTTAAAGATCTTCTTAAAAGTACCCTCGGAAAGGCTGTGCTTACATATGAAGAATTACTTACAGTACTCTCAGATTATGAATCTGTTATAAATGCACGTCCACTCACATATCTTTCAGAGGACGTTGAAGATTTAAAGCCTATAACACCAGCCATGTTCATAGTAAACGATCCCAAGATAAGGAGTGTAACAACAGATATTGATGAAGTTGAAGCCAAGCATTCTCGAATCAGAATTAAACATCGAGCCAAAGTAACTGAGCAGTTAAAGCTGCGCTTTTGAAAGGAATACCTTGGTCAACTTACACAGCGTCTAAACAGAAGGTGTTCGACACCAATAATACAAGTTGGAGAAATCGTGTTATTCGGAGACGACGATGAAAAACGTTTGAACTGGCCTCTTGCTAAAGTCATACAGTTATTCCTGGTAAAGATGATATCGTCAAAACTGCGAAATTGAAAACACAATCCGATGTTTTAGTGCGACCTATACAGAGGATTTTTCCTCTAGAGATTTCAGCAACTAATGCTAAAGATGATGTCTCAACTACATCTAATATGAGAAGAGATTTCTTTACAGATGCTGAAGGAAATGATTTGTCACCCGTATCAGAAAATGACATTTCCAGTGATTCTCTAAGAACAATTTTGCTCGGTGATGATAAGGACTTACCCAAAACAACCAGAACTGGACGATTAGTGAAAATTCCTAAAAAACCAAATCTGTAATCTTATAATTGTAACTAACTTTTTTCTTTTTCATTTAGGTTTTGTTTTCTCCCGAATCAAAAGGTGGGAGGATATGTAACAACCAATAACCAGAAAAGAAGCGAGTGACGTCACCACATCAAAGTTTGACCCTGCTCTGGGTCATGTGACTGCTCGCGTTAATGTGTAACTTAAAACCATTTTTTCAGTATGCATCCGGCACTCGCCGAGTAATGTTTCGATTTCGATATGGAATAAATATATGCTCTTTTTTTCAAGATATTCCAGAGTCATTATTGATAATTTCGATCTTTAATTTAAATGTCGCGTAGACATTTCGGCCCATAATTTTCCTATGTTACGTTGAAAGAATTCCATTTTTTACCAGATCGAGAATTCGAAGTAGGAATTATTTAAATTAAAAACGAAACGTAACATCAGCAGTATATACGGAAATCGTTAATAAATATTCTTTAAATAGTTTTAAATCTTTTAATTTTCAGAATTTAGCATTGAAATTATTTCATTAAAACTATATAACACCTAAGCAACCTACACAACATAAAAAAAGGTTGCAAAATTACTGTTTCACATGAGTCAATGTTTTCAATAATATTAAATACAGTATATTTAAATGTAGAATATGTTCTTCTGTGCATTTTATCTAAATTAATTTCAAGAGATATTTAAATATAAAAAAATAAGATTTTTAATTTCAATTTATTTATAAATCATTGCTTAGAATTAATACAAATTATAACCGATCTCAGATTTTTCATATGTTTTGTAAAACATAGACTCATTTTCTAATATAGAACATTTTTATATTTGACAAAATAATTTCAATCTTTTGAATCCTATCGATATCTTCGATTTATATAATTTCATGAAGTTAATAAACTTTCTAATATTTTATAAAATAAATTTTCTTTATATTATCATCATTAGTAAATTCCATTTATTTTATCGTCATTAATGAATAATTTAATTAATTTTGAATAAGTTATTTAATAGAAAGTTAATATTTAATGTTCAAATATTAATTTAATGACCTTTGAGAAGATTTTTCATGAATTAATCTTCATGCTAAAAATATTGATAAAAATTAATCGCAAACATTATTTCCAAGGGAGAAAAAACGAAAAAGAAAGGTATATTTTGCTTTGTTGTCGGTGCCGTGCCAGATATTTCTAATTTTCTGGAAAACTTACATTTTCTTTCGGAGCGTCTATTTTGTGACTTCAATTGTTCACCTGAGTTTTGCCTGCGTCAGTTTTACGGCGAATTCTCCTTCGTTTGCCCCTCTTTAGAAGTTTTTTTTAAAATTGATGTTTTTAGCTATATTCAAAACTAAGAGCCGAGTTGGCAACGCTATTGTGTAGATAGATATGGTAGTTACTGTTTCAGAGAAATCTTTATTTATTATTGTATCTGTTTCATTTTTCGTTGGAGTTGGATTTGGATATAAATTAAAGGAGTGGAGGATTAAATATTTAAAACAGAAGAGAAATTTCTTGGAGCGGAAGTTTCGTCAAGTACAAAACCAACTAGAAAATATAGCTAAAAATTGAGTTTTATCTCTATGTAAGATGATTATATAATTTTCCAACAATATATAATGTTTTCGGTACATGATTTTTTTCCCCATAGATATCAATGCAGTGACTGTAATAATTTTAAACTTCTTAGATATTTAGCTATAAGAAAAATTTCAAAATTTTAATACCTTATTTCTTTCTATTTTAGGTTAAATCCATCATTTATTCACATGGAAATGTTTAATCTATGTTTAATTTCTTGTTAGGAAGGAAAACTTCATAAATTAAATAACAATACTAATTTACTAATTGTTTTAAAATTACTAATTTTGGAGCATTATTAAGATGCTTCATGTATTAGTTAAAGAGGGCAACTGTTTCTCCATTTAATTTATGTGATGCTGAGATTTCAAATGAAAATTTGTGAAGATTCGTTTTGGGAAACATTATAAAGTTACGTTTTTGCTTTACACACTAAGTAAAAATGGGTTTAACTTAAAAATATATGTTCAAAATGTAACTATTGTTATCTTGATAACTTATGTAATGCCATTTAACAGTCTATGAAAATTTTACATAAAAATTTACAGTTGGGTACCCCTTGCTGAGATGGCTACTATATAGAATCTAAAATAATAAAAATTTTAATGTCGAATTTTTTGCCAATCCAAGGGGTACTCAATTCTACACTGAACCCAGATTTTACTGTATAATACATTGAAGTACCAAATAATTTTGAAATTTATTTATTAAATGTTTTACAAGAAAAAGAGTATTGAAAAACATCCTCAGTTATATTTAATTAATGTTTTGAAAGTCAAATTAATTGAAAATTTTATTAAAATAAATTATCTAAACATTTTTATATTATGAATAATAAGCCTGAGTTTATCCTATTTGAATATTTTCTTTTTCAAAATGATTCATGTACAATCTATTTTTAAAATGTGATAACTTTAAAATGTGTGATATTTTTCTGTGTTTGCAATATCTTATCACTATTAATAAGAATCCTAGTGTGTAAATGTTGCTTATTTTCAGTTAAATTAAGATAATGGTTGAAGTAGTGCCATTTGGCGATAATTTTTTTGCCATTCAGGAGTCGTATAGATATTGAAAATTTTTCAGTACCCCCGATGACTGCCAATTGACTTTTTATAAAGGATAGCTGCCATTTAAGAAATTGGGGCCGCATTCTTAATCACTAAGAGTTATGGTATATAATACAGTAATCGTATTAAAATTAGTTTTTTTTTTATAATATTTCAAAATTAAAATTTAAGAAAACATGCTATAAGGAAATACAGTGGCAGAAATTCTGTAAGTTATAAGAAATATGATTTTTTATTGTAATAAAAATTACATTTAACAACTATTTAAAAATAAATTAAATGAAAAATTTTGGAATTGGTAAATAAATTTTTGTTAAGATATGTTTATTAAAATTTTGGTAAATCCAAAGATTTTAGATAGAATTCTGCAAGTCATTAGAACCCGAGGAAAGTTCAAATTATCTAGTTTCATTTAATGATTTTATACAATATTATCCCATCGAACAGTTACACTGAAAATATAAGTATTTAATTTATGTGATTTGGTGTCATATTTTTAATAGAAAGTTATCTATATGTTTAAATGCAGAAAATAGTTAACTTTTATATTATTTCTTCACATTTTGGAAAACAAAATGCTTAAAATTTACAAATGTTGACATCAAATCTTTTTGGAGATAATGGTTGATAAATCTGGAATAAATTTTTAAAATGTTCATTAAAAATATATTCTTTTAATTGGTCCAACAGGAGGATAATGGAAAAATATTACAGGAAAGAATGTCATGAAAATTTGGAAGACAGAGCAATTATGTATTTTGCTTACAATTGAAAACATAATTCTATGCCTGCAGAAAATAATTAGATTAAAATTTGCTAAAAGACCAGTAAACTGTGCAGATTTCGAACAATTTCCAATTTTCACAACAATTACTGCATATTTATCTCGCCAACTTAAATTATGTCACTGCATGCAGTATCCAGTTACCAAATTCTGATTGCGTTCAAACTTCATCTTTGCAATTATGTGCTATTTTAAATTCCAAATATCAAAATTTTGAATATTTTTATAATTATGTACTATAGAAGTATTAAAATGCTAATAACTAGAAATTAATATTCAAAAAATTAATTAATAAAAAACAAATGTAAATTAATTGTTATAAAGTCTGAAATACATACAATAAAGGTAAATCTCTAACATGAACAAATTGCATTTTATATTAAAACTTGAACTTTAAGTAATCGGGCAGTGGCACCCACCTTAAAAAAATTTCAGTTGGGCACAATCTAACACTAAAGTGAAACACGCAATAAAGCTTACTTAAAGATGTATGTACTTATGTAAACAGAAGTTTTTATAAAAACCAAAGTTTCTAATTAATCAATGTTATCAATCTGAACATAATATATATATATATATATATATACAAGCTGACCCAACCACGCGTTGCAGTGGCTGAGTTTTTAAAATACATTGAATCAATTTTTTACTAATTCTTGGGTTCAATCAAATTAATATTTTCTAAAAAAATTTAGAATAGGTTCATTCATAGGAGATTAAAAATAAAACGTTTCACCAAAATTTAATAGTAATAGGTAAAGTATCGAAATTTTGAAATTAAGCACAAATCAACATATACTTTCTGAATTTACATTTTATTCATCTTATATTAAATTATAGTTTGTAATCAGTGACTTACTTATAAAATATACTATATAAATTAAAGATATCTAAAAATAAATTGTTATAAATGAGGTAGATAACATTGACATCGAACTATTATTATTTTAATTTTAAATTATATTAAAACTAAAAATTTTTTCCGCAGCATTATACTGAAATAAAAAAAATTAAAAGAATTTATCATTTGAATAAATAAATTAGATCAAAATGTTCTACTGAATAAATTAATAATTATCAAATTATAAAATAAAAATAAAAAATAATAAAAGGCTATCAAGAAATACTTACATATTTTCGAGGTGGTATGAAAATTAGTAGAGAAAAACAGTAATAAATAAAATTTTATTTTACTATTTATAATATTAAAAATATTCAAACTGAATACTGCACAATAATAACACAATACAAAGTATAATTATGAAAATGATTCACGAAAAATTGTTATAGTATCATTATACATCATGAAAATATATGTAAATTCTATATTTAACCACGCGCTTGCGCGCGCACGATAATTTTCTCGAAGATGGTATAATCTAGAAAAATAAACACGTCGCCATCTGCCGAATACCTGTGCAACTTAGATGCTAAACTGCCATCTATTAGGAACTTACAGAACTAACAAAAAAAATAAATAAAAATTTAGGGTTGTACTACCCCTAACATTTAGGGGGATGAAAAATAGATGTTGGCCGATTCTCATAGATACCGGATAAGCACAAAAAATTTCATCAAAATCGGTCAAGCCGTTTCGGAGGAGTATGGCAACGAAAACTGTGACACGAGAATTTTATATATTATATATATATATATATATAATTTCTTGCAACAGCAATTTCAATGAAAAACAAAATAAATCTCCTAATTATTGGTTTGGAAATTGTCATAAACAGTTTTTATTGCTTCAAAGAAAACATCAACGATGTTTTTTTTATGATTTCTTTGCTATATGTACTCTGCAAGATACAAATCAAACTGACCAAGCTTATGATTATTAACATGGAGAGATCTTTTGTGACTGACCAAACAAAAATTTGAAGTAATATAACTTTAAAAAATTCCAAACAATGTACTTTTCAAGAAATTGAGACAATTTTTCAAAATTTCCAAATATTATATCTTTTAAAAATTCCAAATAATATATCTTTACAAAAATTTGAAGTCTTATTACCAGAACATCAACTTATCAAATTCTTAAACTGTAACCAAATAAAATTACTAACTAAATGCTTCATTAGTTGCATCCAAAATTAATTTCGCGCATGTCGTACGATCACCATATGTCATAAAACGAAAATCATGTAATGGAAATAGATTAAGCTCATTGACTACACTTTATCACGCGCTTGCCGCATTTTATCCTCCATCGCACAGTTCCCTAGTATTAGGTGTAAAATTCTTTCTTCAGTCTTTGCCCACCATGTTTGCAACAAAAACAATCTTTAAAAATTAAACTAACATTTATACATCAATTATTTAGGTGAGCTTGAATTTTGTTAGTAAAAGTCGCATCAAATGTAAAATTAACAATGCAAATAGTGCAAATTGGAATTAAGGCCAAGTGCTGAAGCGCCATCCACCAACATACATTTAGTGATCAATGGATTTTGGTGAATTAATTTTAAAAAGGGAAAAATTCACCAATATTTACCGCATTTGGTTATTTTTCTTAAATTAAGCTTGTTATAAGAAGTTTGAGGTCTTTTGTTAATGATGTCTTATACTTAAAAATGTCACAAGACTAAATCTGGGCAACAAGGTCGTCATGGCTTATCAACAGTTGTACTCAATAGTTGCAATATGTATGATTGGGGAAAAGCCTTTTAGAGACTTTTATGACTATTTAGTAAAAAAAAAAATATATGATGAAAAAAGTATTTAAAATTTTTACAAAAGTTTATCTGAGAATCTTTTTTTTACAAGTGGCTTCATTTGCAGACAACAAATATGTGTAGATGTTTAAAATTTATCCAATTATCTTTGAAAAGATATTTTAATGAACAATTTAATTTGAATATTTTTGTTATATTTTTATCTTTACATATCATTAATCGAAAGGAAAATATTTATGTATCATATATATCAAGAAGAAAAATATCAAACTCCTGTTTATACTTTGAGTAATCATATATTTTTCAATAATTTAAATTCTGTGATTTTTATTTGAAAAAAAAATATTAAATATGTTATACTTGATTAAAGTAATTTTACATAGTTGAAATGTTTAATTACCATTTTAAATCTTAGGATCCAGTACAATGATAAACTAGATTGATATTTACTTAAATGTTTTAACTTTGAAACTATGATTTTCTTATCTTTTCTCAAACATTGTCGAGTAAAAGTACAGTTATTCAAATTTTGTTGATGGCTTTCTTTTCTGTCTTGACTCTCTTAAAACAATCTCACTCTCTTCTCAGCTTTCAACCTGAATTCCAACTTTAACAATACTAATATGTCTACCTCAGTGCGTCCTCGTCCTTCACCTTTGAATTCTCCTCGCTCTTCTCCTTGTCCTTCTCCACGTAGTTCTCCTCGTTTTTCTCGTAAACATCTTCGTTCACCCACAGTAAAGAAAAGAATGATGCCAGTGATCATTGTACATGGTGGAGCAGCTGCCGTTCCCCCAGATAAGCAACCACTTAAAATTGAAGGAGTCAAGCGTGCTGTTAACAAAGGTTATGATATACTGTTATCTCCCGAGGGAACAGCACTTGATGCTGTTGAAGCTGCTGTTAAAGTCATGGAAGATGATCCAGTTTTCAATGCAGGTTTGTTAAAGTAATAAAATAAATCTTTGTTATGAACTTCCATTTTCAGTTTTTAAAAAATGTAATAAATATTCATAAATTATATAAATACTACATATATAAAAAAATAGTAATTTGAGGTATATTTATTTATTAGCAATTTATACATCAGTATGTATTAGCTAAGTAATTAAGAAATTTAAACTTATGTTCCCCCAACAAACAATATTTTTTAAATAAAAGAAATTAAAGTTTAACGTAAGTAAATTCTTCACTAGTGATAATTTTTTATAAAATACTTCTATATTATGTACTCTTAAATTTAGTTTTCTGTCTAGGTAATAATAAAAAAATATTTTCATTATGTATTAAAATTAAACGTATAATACTTGTTATATTATATTGCATTGTTTTAAACTTGAATTTTGGGCTAAATAATCATTACTGTTTCTCTACCATAAAAATAGCTCCTGCCAATTTGCCTGTTGTCTTGGAAACAAGACTTTTTTTCAACAGGAGGAGCTTGAAGATCAGTATCAACCTCAGTTTACTGAATGCTTAAAATAGGGGTACTACCATTTTATATGACCTTTAACTCTTATTTGAAATAGGCAGCTCTTGTTACAATAACAACTGTCACTAACCAGAGTACTTGGCAGAAGCTATTCTTGTAGCAGACAGACAGTAATTTATAAAAGCTCTTAAAAAGTAAAGTATTTCAAAGTAAATTTTATAAAAAAATATCCATTAACTTCAGTTTTTTCATGTCCCCCCAATTATATAGATCCTTATTAAATTTAAATAAAATAATTATTCTAGAATATGATTTTCTTAGGCAAATGTAAATGCATTATTAAAAGTAAGTGATAAAAAGATAATTTAACCTTCTACTTTATGATAAATAAATTTTATTAACTATAATTATATTTAATTTTTTTTTTTTTTTTGCATGAATAATTCTGTAACAAGATATACTTATACTTGTGAATTATAAATTTTTCATGAGATTCTCAAAATTAAATGTGAACATTTTTAAATAAAATTATTTTTGTAATTAAAAAAATCTCATTTGAAATTGTCAGGTTTGCAAAATGTTTGTTTTTAGTTATTCTAAATAATATTGCAATTGAAAATATTCAGTTAATAAACTTTCTATCAGTTTTTTGAATGGCTCCATTAATCAATATAATATTAATGCTTTTTAAGATTTGGAAGAAATTTGTTGATACATATTTGCTGAAATTGATAAACAGTCTAAAAGAATTTGATTAATACTTTTCTTTCTTTCTTATGTTTTGAAGTCATTGCTAAAAGTGCATTTTGTGCTAAGGTTTTGGATCATCTCTAACAATGAATGGAGATGTTGAAATGGATGCCATTGTGATGGAAGGAACACGTATGAAAGCTGGTGCTGTTGCAGCTGTCACTAAAGTTGCTAGTCCTGTTTCTCTTGCTCGAAGAATTATGGAACAAGTAAGAAAACTGTCATAAAAATATTCATTTATAGTTATTAAGCTTTCTATTATAAAAGAGATAATTATATGCCACATAATAATTACCATATTTTCATGTATATAATCAGCAGATTATGTGTTAAAAAAACTTACAAATTTCATTATGTGTATTATATGTTGTCGCAGTGGATAATCTGATAAAAAAAAAGTTCTCCATCAAAGAAGCTCTTAGTCAAATTTTGAAAAACAAATGTCATTTATGCCATTTTTTTAAAATAAATAACGACTTGGCTAACTTATTTCATCTATAATCAACTTTGTCCAGTTGCATTCAAGAACGAATTTGGTTCTTTGTAAAGATAAGACAGTTGCAAAAATGGTTGCTATCACCTGTTCTCTACAGTGGACTGACTATCATGCAAGTACCTACATCTACAACTAAGTCTGTTGAAATAATATGGACAGGATTTTAAAATCAATAATTAATTTCTTTCAATAATTATTTACAAAAATCATTTAACAAAATCTTTAGTTAAATTAAAGCTGATAGACAAACTAGCATTTCAATGATTATATTCAATCTCAAAATTCAATATTCATTAATTGAAATGAACAACAGGCAATATAAAACTAAAACTCCGAAATATTAAACTAAATTCAATGCAGTCTATATTAACTAAACTTCAGAGATATACCTACCATTAATTCAAAGATTTCTGAATCCATAATCACTTACAAGAAGTATGAACAAGAAGACTGGCAAATATGATGGACTAGAAGCAACATTTGGTGAGCCTGTTTAATGGAATTTCCTATTTAGCAATATTAAGTATGCCTGTACTAATACTTGACGAACTTACTATTGGTGAAATATAAGCCAACAATTCTGCTTTATATACCTGATATTCATTTTCATAAGTTGAAAATGAAACATATTAAGATATTGCCATTTTTGTTTATAAAGTATTAGTTTTGATTTGCTTATTCTTCATTTAGCAAAACATGCTGACACGAAGGGGGTTGCCAATGTAATAAACTAATCAGAGATTTAGGCTGATGAAGTAATAAGTCCTTCTTAAGATATGTAAACATATGTTCCTTCTTAAGAAACTACCTATGTTTTGGTTGTCGATAGTCTCGTTTGTACAATATTCAGATGTATGGATATCGAGTGAACTGCAAGATAGCCAATATGAGAATTATGAAGGCTCAAAGACCGGAAAAGGTTCGAGCGATAAGCTAAGATTTTTGGCTATTATCATCATTTTGGATTTTGTCTTGACCTAAGTTACTTTATACTGAAAATATTCAAATTCGTATATCATAATGTAAAAGCAAAAAATTTTAAGTTACACCTCAGATTTTTAATTAAAAGCTATGTTGTTGTTGTTGCTTATCCTCCATGTCTGATGGCGTCAGACTAGATCCACGAGTTCGTTGACTGTAAGGAAGTCGAAGACTAAAAGAGGATTGCTAAAGAGATCCTCCCTAGAGAGACCCATGCAATCCAAAAGATGCTCAGGAGAAGCCTGATGATTTTGGCACTTGGTGCAGGTGACAAAAGTTTTCCTGCCCTCGTTGAAAGTGAGGCACTTAATATGACCACTAGCAAGTCTTGAGAGAACAGTCCGGGTACGTCTGTCACACGGGAGGTCAAGGGACAAACCCGGTTTTGATCCCTTGTACCAATTATGGGTGGGGGTGTTTTCCACTCCTCCGAGATTATTGATTTTTCCGGGAGTATAACTCCAGAAAAGTAAGTGTGGAAGAGGGAGTATTTGAAATCCTGCAACCCTCCTTAGCAAGATTATTAGCCATTTCATTCCCGTGGAGATTCACATGTGAAGGTATCCATTGCAAGTGAACATCATGATTAAGTGAATTGAGTTTTAATTTAAGCAGGATAGAGTTGCTGATCTTGTCGCCTACAAGAAGCCAATTACTAAGATGGTGGAGAGAACTACGGCTGTCAGGCAAGATCCATAGGTCACCATAATCCTCTTCAGAAAGAATAGCTTCTAGTCCCAGGTCTATTGCAATCAATTCACTTCTGAAGACAGCAGTGATTGGGATTACGATGAGAAAGAGTCAAATTGGTGTGAGGGACAAGCGTCTCGAGACCGGGCCCGGAACGTCGGCTCCAAATGGGAATTCTGACGCATGCGCACTTGAAGAGAGTAGTTGCAATAATTTGGCGGTGTAAAATGTGACTATTGTTCAGACTTAATATTAGTAACCCTATGTTTTCTTATTCCCCAGTCTAATTTGAAACGAGGTTCGTGTTAGTCGATTTGCTTATATAGGTTTGCAAGTTTTAATATTTTTTCGAAATATGAAGGAAAAGCGGAATAGTTTGCTTATATCTTAGCACCATATTTAAAATAGAAATAGATAACAACTTTATTTGTATTTTATATGGTGCTGAAGACATTTATTTTTTCGCAGATAAGGTGGATGTGATAATATGAAAGTAACAAAGAAGTGTGAATTGCATTATCACGTTTCCTTTTTATTTCTGTATTCCCATGATAAAATTAATTTGACTAAATTGTTTTTGACACTATCATGCTTTAATTATAAATTAGCATCTCTAGTTTTTTTTCCAAAGCCAAAATGAAAATATCTGTTAATTCAAAATAAAAATTGTTTAAAGCATTTTTTGCACACATGATTTGTTTTAATAAACTTTGTATGTAATATAAATTTCAATAAAAAACCGCTGAATAAAAAATGTTTTGCTATTTAGTGTGTACATTGGTACATTGTCTATTTTTTAAATTCAAAATAAGATATAACACAAGTTGTAAGTATTGAACATCTGTAGTTCAATTTAAGAATGCGACTCATTTATTTGAAATACAAAAAGATTTATATTCTTTAAAAACGGGAAAATTTATAAATTTCATTTATATGAATAAAAAGACACTCAGTATAACATTTCATTCTGATTTTTGTTTTTTAATAAAGATATTATAAATATAAATGGGAATAAAATATCGTATGTAAAAAACTGAGGGTGAAACAAAATAAATTTTTTTCACTAAATTTCTCAGAATTCATATAACATTGGGATGACTCCGTGCCCAAAGCCACAAATATTGCTTCAAAACTTTTTTCATAAGCAGCTCAATTTTGAGCTCCAGATTATTTTCCTATTCTTGTTAGCCGTTTTACTTCTAAAGAATAGTGTACAAACATAAAATTAACTGAAAATGAAAGAGATGAATTCTCGAAGAAAACTATTTCAGCAGAAGGTACCCAGTGAGGATGTACTTGATGAAAAAATATACTGTTCTCATGATGGTGATGAATTTGAACAGTGATTAAAATAAAGAATCTGAATTAGGAGAAATATTTTTGTAAAGAAACAATGAATCATATAATATTAACTGCAATTCTTCTCTTCCTTTAGATAAATCAAAATATCAAGCTAAATAAATTTCAAAAAATAAAATTCTTTCTTTAAATAGAGATTTCGTATAAAATATTTTTCAGCTACTTTGTTTGCAATAATGTCAAAAGGGTTTATGCATAATCTGTTTAATAAACATAACAGCTTGCATATTTATAAACAATAGTAAATTATTTATTAATAAATAATTAATAGTTCTAATAATGCATAGACATTATATTCACAATGAATTAATAAACAAATTCTTTCTTATTTTTACGAAAATATAACAATACTAAGTCTTTTAATCTTTAGAGAGGAAAAGATCATGTAAACGCAATACACACACATCCATTGTTTTTATAATACAAAGAAATTATATTCCCAATGAATTAATTAACTAATAATTTTTTATATTTATAAAAATATAACAATACTAAATCGATACATTTTTCTAAAGGAAAACGGAAAGCGTAGCTGTGAAATCCGCCATGTTTAACAATGAGATAAACTTCCTAGCCAGAGAAACTTATCGCTTTCTTTACATCGCCAAGTCACTGAATCATAGCCAAAATATTCTGGGAGCCGAGGCTCCGGGCTCTGGCTCGAGACGCTTGTGTGTGAGGGGTTTCTAATATATATGCCACTACCTGCTAGAATATCAATTTTACTACCGTCAGTGAAGATTTTGATGGCATTGTTAGGAATGTGGCTTAGGTTTTCCAAGGTCAGTTGTCTAAGATGTTCTGGGATGTAGTCTTTCTTATTAACATGAGTACTTAAGTTAAAGTGAAAGTAAACCCTGGGGAGTCCTTCTGTAGGATTCAAGCAGCACTGTATTGTGTTCGGTTCAACACTACTATTAGGTAGTTGAAGAGAGACGGCCAAACTGAAAGGGCTGTCCTCCTTTAATCTTTGATGATTACTCCAGCTGTTAAGATACATGGAGGTCTTGTTGCAGAGGCCATAACTAGAGAGTACAAAAAGCTATAGAGAAGGCAAATAAAAAAATGGTGACAAACGTTTTAAAGTAACATAAAAACGAAGCATGTGCACAGTACAAAAGAAAAAATTTATTCAATGCACAATTCAAAACTAATCCATTTCTTTAAATTAATTATTAATGAGACAAATTTTATTTTTAGAAAATAAATGTCTAACCTCATTTTAAAAGTTATTAGGCAATGAAAATCGACAAGTTTAACAAGCTTCTCAGAATTATCACACTTGATCTATCTCATGCTTAAATCTTAGTTTATCACACTTTACAATGAGGTGGATTCAGACAAATCTTTTTCATAATAAATGTTTTTTCTGCACAATTTATTATATTTTTAATTGCACCGTGCATTTTTTTATTTTACATTGCATCCACATTATCAGCAGTATATATTTTCGACTATTCGCCGGAAAAATTGCTGTAGATTATGCAACAATTGTTAATATTTACTGTTTATAGTAATTAACTCTAAATGTGTGAGATACAAATACATCTTTACATAACTATTTTTAAAACCATTTTAATAGGAAATTTTATATCTGATAAGTTGAATTTTTATTGAGTCATATTTTTATGTATTTGTTAACTTTTTAGAGTGAGCATGTTCTTTTGATTGGATCTGGAGCTCATCAATTTGCTCAAACAGTCGGGATGCCTTTAATACAATCTCAACAATTAGTCACTAATTGGGCTCAAGACCGATTACAACAATACAAAACTTTCACAAATGCAGTACAATCAACTATGACCTTAAAGTAAATTTTAAGTTCATTTGCTAAAAACAATGGTTATTATGAATTTTTTTAAATAATTTTTAATGCAATTTCTTCTATGTTTACTGTTTCTTTTCTGTTTTTATGTGTAAAATAATCTTTAAAGATTTCCTTTGCTTTTATATTCCTATTACTGATTTAAGGTTTATATTGATTGTTTTCAAAAATAAAAATATTTTAACAATAGATAGTTTTCAATATTTACAGAGTGTCTCTTTACTTGTTATGAAAAAGTTAATATTTTATCATTGTTTGAAGTGCTTTTGTGCTTTGAATTTACAAGTTTTTCAGCATATATTTATAAACATTTTAAGAAAAAATAAACATGTAAATGTAATTCAAGCACTTATCCTGATATCAAGAACTTTTTGGTTATACTTTGGCATTGAAAAAACCATTTTATACATCATATAATGTACTTACAGCCATGTCTTCTATTAAATAATAAAAAATCAATGATAAGAATGAATATAATTTTTTTTAATGTAATTGATGGTTCTGAAAAGAAAATTTATATTACATCTATTATATGATGTAGAAAAATGGTATATATAAGCATTTATATTAAATCTGTATAAAAAATTAAGTCTACAAATACTTTTGTAATGATACATTTCAGGTAATACGACAATATTTGCTTAAAGCAGTATTTAAATTATTATAGAAGCTTTTGTATACATTTCTGACATTAAATTATGCCAAGTTGGCAGCTGAATGGTTTGATTCTTAATTTTGGATATTTGTAGTGGTTTGAAATCTTCTCAAAACTATAATTCCCAGTTAAATTGGCCTTTCTGTATAAAAAGTGAACATAGAGAACAATCAAACGTCATTAAATATGCAAATGGTTAGCTTAGATAGTTTAATAGTTTTTTGTGAATTATTGTAAGTATTTATTTAATATTACTTGATTACTTCATAATAATTAAATCATTATATTCCAAGGCTTGATATTCATCAAAGTCTACAATCAAAACGAGATTGATAATATTGGATCTGAGTTAAAGATCAGTATCAAATCATTGAAATGATGCTTGAATCATTGTTTTCAATTATTTGTTATTGTTCTTTGCTTAAAATTTAGTATGTATTATGTGAAAATGTGATGCAATATGTGAAATCTTTCTGATTCAATTAATTTTTTTCCAACATTTTATTAAATCACTTCTGATGAAGTTTTTATCCCCATATATATTATGCTCTTCTGATTTAAAAATTTTACTTCCTTAAATTATAACACTGTAAAAATATAAATATTTCCTAAAAAAATTTTTAAATAATCCTAGATTTTGATTAATGGCATTTTCAGATACCACAGGGAAAGATTGTGCATAACTTTGGTATTATATCAATACATAAAAGTATAATCTTGAATATATCTTGTTGAAACATCTAGTAATCTATTATTGTTATTTAAAAAGATACTTTAATATTTCATTCATTAAATTATATAATGAAAAACATTTTGACTATGGATAACAATTAAATTTTAAGGTTTAGAGATTAAAACATTTACGCATAAAACTTCCAAACAATTGAATTTAGAATTTTTTTTAATTAGAGTATTTTGCTTATATAATTTATACTATAAATATTTATATAAATGTCCCAAAATACAGAAAAATTAAATCATATCATATAGTAATATTATAGATTTTACTCATGCATATTACAGAACTAATTTTAAAATATTTTTAGGAAATTAAAAAATATACTTTGCATTATCAATAAATTTTGTTCAAATATTAAAGCATATTCATATTTATGTATGTGTATGTACATTATTTTAATATTTACTGTTAAGTTTATATGTATAGTAATATAAGACATTTTTTAACAGTGATCATGATACTGTGGGAGCAGTTGCTATTGATTCTGCTGGCCATGTAGCATGTGCTACTTCAACGGGAGGCATCACTGGTAAACGCGCTGGTCGCGTTGGGGATACTCCTGTTGTTGGAGCAGGTGGTTTTGCAGATGATTTTGTTGGTGCTGTTTCTACAACAGGACATGGAGAAACAATTATGAGAGTTTCATTGTCTCGTCATATAACAGGGCTTATGCAACAAGGTAGATTATGAATCTTTACTGATATATGTCTATGTTATATATATATATATATATATATATATATATATATATATATATATATATATATATAATGTATTTGTCTCTTTCTGATCACATATTTTTCAAATATGTTACTTTTAATGACTAAATAATATATCACTGTTAATATTAGATTACAAAAATTTATTTTTAATCTTTATCATGCATAGACAAATAAAATTCAAGCTTAATTAATGGTGTCCCCTCACACAAATGTTTTCAAAAAACCACTGATAAGTATTCCAGGTTTATTTTTAGATGTTTAAATGCATTGTTGGTTTTTTTGTTCCATTTTCTACTGTGCTATAGTTACCTGAAATTTCAAATTTATGATGATAATTTTATTTTAGTATACTCCTTTTTTATATTCCTTAAAATGTTTATAAATAACTGAAAACAAATCCATTTAACTCAAATAAGAGCTGTATACATCAAAAATGAGTGTATTAAAATGTATACTCGTAGAAAATAAGGCTACATATTAGTTGCACTAGCTGTAAAGTGGAGACAAAAAAATGACTAGTTTTATTTTAATGCTTTTTTATCACAAAATATGCAAGACAATTTTAAGCTTTATTTTTTACTTATATTTTGTTGAAATTTTGCATAACTAATGTGTTGTGGTGATTTGGCACTGCTGTTGGGGGAAGGTCATGTTATTTCTCCTCCTTTAATTTGCTAGTTCAAAGTGAACCATTTGCCCTGGCTTACTCATCTCTGTCACAAATATCATTTATGCTACATTGTTCTGTATAAAAAGGTATTTACTGACTTTACAATAATATAGTTTGTTAGAAAAAATATTAGGTAGCTATTAATTTTCCAAACCAAGATTAATGTAACCAAAAAATATTTTATAAGTTCATAATAACATCACACAATGCTAATATATGTAATTAAAGAGTCAAATGAAAAGTGTAACACATTTTGAAAAATTTCTCTAACATTTTTCAAATACCACATTCTTGTTTCTTCCCTATTTACATTTAATCTCTAATAACAAAGTGCAATACATTATTTGTTTAAATTAAAAAAATTAATTTATTTACATAAATTTTATATTGTGTCTGTGATTTAAAATAAAAAGTACAAATTATGACTGGTTTTGTTTTTATTGGCTATAAATCTATCATTAGGATTCATTTTATATAATTCTTTATTATACTGCTAAGTCTGAACATAAGAAAATCTCAAAAGAATTCTACAACTTGAAATATTTCTTAAAACTTTCTTAGTTTAGTTTAGATTTCTATTATTTTATCACTATTTTCAATTAATAGATTTGGTAAAATGTTCAGTCATTTACAAAATTTTATTCAGTGTAAGCAAAAACCCGTTGTAAATTTATATTGTTTGATTCACAATATTCCTGTTTTATGAAGAAAAATAAAATGCATATTTAGATAATTTTGTTTAATTCATGTAGATGAAATTTATTTGAAATGTTGGTTTAGTTAAAAGTGTTTGATTGTTTATGCAAATATTATGTTCTGCATTCTTATGCAATGACGTAATTCTTCTAAATTAAAGATAAAGATTTAATAATGAATTTTCTAAATGAAAAAATAAAATTAAGAAAATACAGTATTCCCTCTATAATTACGGTTTTGCAATTTTGTGCTCCTCATGTAACATATATTCCCCCTTTCATATAACAAGGGATTCCCCACATTATACTTCTGTAGTATGAAATTTATAATGATTTGTATAGATCACGATCAATTTCACATTCATTTGCACATTGTGTCAATTGTGTTCTTACAAAATAAAATTAGTTTTTATTATTTGTGTTTCTAGTTTTTGAATTGTAAGAACATTGATTATACTTATATGTGCTATGGAGGGCACTGCTCAAACTGCATGATGTTAGACTAGTCTTTTATGGTTTATAACTTCTTTTCAAAAAAATGTTATTTGGCAAACAAGAGCACAAACTGTATGATGTCAAAATGTGTGAATTATAATTTCTTCCTTTCTTTTCTTAAAAGGTTGTTTGGTAACATTATAAATTGTTGTATGTATGAAAAAAATGAAAAGAAAGAAAGAAGAAAAAAACACGATTGTTCTGTGCTACATTTTAGTGTGTGTGTATTGTATGAAATTTCTATTAGAAATTATTATATGTTTATATGCAGCAGCATGCAATATCTACTTAAAGGTATACAACTTTCATTTTTATCATATTTATTTTTATTTATTTCTCAGCCATGCAAATGAAAGGAAACAATACCTAAGTTAAAAAGGAATTTTATTTCTCTACAACATAAATTGACATTTTGGATCAGCTAAATAAGGGTAAGAAATTAACAGCAGATATCAAAGGATCTAGTGCTAAATGAATCAGCATTACAATAAATTAAATTAAATGAAAGTAAAATTAGGAGTGCTGTGATGTCTAGATCATTGCAGAACTTAAGTAAATCTTCTTTTGTGATATATTAGCTAATACCTAAAACAGAAAAATGTTTAATGATTTGGATAGAAGATTGCTATTCAAATAATATTTCTATAAGTAATTGCTTAATACAAGCGAGAGCTCAAAAATTTTTACTCATTTAAAAGAATTGGAAACTGTTTCTTCTGATGAGCTGAATTCAAAATTTGTCAGTAATAATGGGTGATTTGAAAGTTTCCGAAAGGTTTACCTTGCATAATATTCAAATTCAAGGGGAGTGAGCTTCAGATGATTATGAAAGTTCTCGGAAATTTAAAGAACTTCCAAAAATAATTGATAAAGGTAGATATACAGCTGACTAAGTTCATAATACCTATGAAACTGGCTTATATTGGAGAAAATGCCTAATTGAACATATTTATCAAAAAATGAGAGATCTGGGCTTAAGGCATCTACAAAGAGGCTAACCTTGGTCATTTGTAGTAAATGCATCTGGTGACTGTATAACAAAACCGATGTTAATCATTTCTCAAGCCCACAGGCAATGAAAGATATGGACAAAACTACACTTTTTGTTTTCTGGACAGCAAATAAAAAAGCAATGGTTACATATATTATATTTCACGAATGTTTTACTACTGCTGTATACTAGAGATTGAAAATTACTCCAAAACTAAAAATATCAGTTTCTAGGCTTTACTCCTGATAGACAATGCTCCAAGGCATTCAGTAAACCTAATTCATCCAAACATAATAGTACTTTTTATACCACCCAATAACAACATCAGTACTACAGTCCCTTGTGTGATTGGGGTATTATGAAACACAATTAAATCTTATTATATAAAGGGTGTTTTTTTTTCGAGGTATAGAAGTTTAAGTTGGCTTTACTTTCCAAGATGGCAACCGATTTAACAGCTGTCAAGTGATTTATTCTCAGTTTGGTTTGGCAATTCATCATGAATAGACTCACGCCTGAACAACGCTTTCAAATTGTGCAATTTTATTTCGAAAATAATGGTTCTGTGCGGAATACGTATCGCGCATTATGTCCATTTTATCGTCAACAAAATCGTCCATCAGAGCAGTTAATTCGATTAACCATGGAACGTTTTCACACCACGTTTACTCTAATTGATAACTCGCATCCCCAGAGACGCCGTACGGTGCGTACAGAAGAAGCTATTGCTACTGTAGAGCGTAGCATTGAGGAAGAACCGAATGAGTCCATCCGCCGTCGAGCACAGGAATTGGATCTGTGTCCATCCACTTTATGGAAGATTTTGCGGAAGGATCTTGGTTTGCGTGCTTACAAAATCCAACTCGTGCAGGAATTGAAGCCAAACGATCATCAAGCAAGGCGTAGATTCGTCGAATGGGCCCAAAACGAGATTGCCGTTGTTCCCGATTTTCATAAGCGAATTTTGTTTAGCGATGAAGCGCACTTCTGGTTGAATGGCTACGTCAACAAACAAAACTGCCGCATTTGGAGTGAAGCTAATCCACAAGTGTATGTCGAAACACCGTTACATCCAGAAAAACTGACTGTTTGGTGCGCTTTATGGGCTGGTGGAATCATTGGTCCGTACTTCTTCAAAAACGATGATGGCGACAACGTTACAGTTAATGGTGATCGGTATAGAGCCATGATTACTAACTTTTTCATTCCTGAATTGAACAATCATGATGTCCAGGAGCTGTGGTTCCAACAAGACGGCGCAACGTGTCACACAGCTCGTGCCACAATCGATTTATTGAAAGACACGTTTGGTGACCGCCTAATTTCACGTTTTGGACCTGTGAATTGGCCTCCAAGATCTTGTGATTTAACACCGCTAGACTATTTTTTGTGGGGCTATGTAAAGTCATTGGTCTATGAGGATAAGCCACAAACGCTTGACCATTTGGAAGACAACATTCGCCGTGTTATTGCCGATATACGGCCACAAATGTTGGAAAAAGTCATCGAAAATTGGACGTCCAGATTGGACTACATCCGAGCCAGCCGTGGCAGTCATATGCCAGAAATCATATTTAAAATGTAATGCCACAAGATTATCTTTCAAATAAAAAAATTCATGTCAATCGAATAATACATCGTTGTTTTATTGCAATTTAAAGTTCTATACCTCGAAAAAAACACCCTTTACATAGAAACTTCAACTTATATTGGAAAAATCTGAATGCAATCTAGATATGAAATTATAAGATGTGGAAAGATTTCTCTATTTTAAAATGTGTAGAACTAATATTTCTATCTGTTCAAGAATTAAAGGCTTCAACATTAAATGCCTGTTAAAAAAAATATTTGGCCTGAAAGTCTTGTGCAAAAAAATTTTTACATTCTACAAGTATAAATATCAAACCTATAAGGAATATTGCTAGATCAGTGGGTAGAGAAGGATTTGACAATATGAACGAATGAAATATTTATGAATTAATAATGAATGCTGAAGATTTATATCAAGAAGAGATTGTACAATTAACTGATGCAAATATTATAAATAGTGCTGAAGAAAGCTTAATGCTGATTATTGATGAAGTAGACAAAAATTATGTATAGAAAACCTGAATAAAATAATAAAACTAGGCAAACAATTGAAAACACTTGTTATGAATTGTGATTCTTCAGTGGAACAAGCTACTGAAATTTAAATGAATCTTCAATACTCTTTTGCAGCATGATTAAAAATGCAAATAAAAAACATTAAATAGAAAATGAAGTATTATTAGATAGTGAAATTTTAAATAATGCAGACAAACAAGAAGATATGCTCTTAAATAAAGAAAATAATAAAAATTTGAAAGGTGAAACCTTTGAACATTCTACTAAAACAAAAAAAAATGTTGGTGGAACATTATTTCAGATAGCTCTGAAAGTGAATAAACATGTAAGTTTTGAAATTATTTGATTTATTTAAAGTTAGATGTTATTTAGTTACATAAGTTTCTTATTTAAAATGTTCTTAGCTTGATTTCAATAAAACACATATTTCGTTCATAATACAGTTTTTTCTTAATGTTCGATTTAAACCCCTTTAATGAGAAATTATAAACATAAATCATTTTTACATAACATTTCATACAAAGTCATATGAGCACATTTTACAAGAATGCTCATGCAATGCATTTTCCTATCACATTGAACTATTATATGTATGTTATAGGGGGATTACTGTATACATTTTAGTATATATTGTGAATAGTATTCACAGACAACAAGAAGAAGAGGCCCTGCTCTATTCCTATTGGCTATCAGGTTGAATAGTATTCACAATAATGCATTATTGGTTTAAATTTGTTTTATTTGTAAATTTCATATGAAATTATTATTATTTTTATTTTGAATTTTTCTGTGACCAACAACGTAGGTATAGAAATTCTTTTAATTTGTGGCAAAAAGAAATTTAATAAATTTAACTGTAGAATTAGATGAGATTCCTCTGAGATAAAATGTAGAAGCAAATTAATTTTAGCGAAAAAATTTCAATCAAAATGAAATAAGTATTTGATAGTATAAATGAAGAAAGGACCAAAAAGGCAAGAAGTGCTAGAAAATTTGAAACAGTTAAAAATTAAAGGAAGAGAAATATTTTGATATTGAAGTGTCTTCAGAAATTGCTTCATGAGCAAGCTCAGGATATTAAATTGATGCAAATTATGTATTTGATTAAATAAATAATGAATTGAGTGTATATTTTAGAAATTTTAAACATTGAGCTTTTCTGAATAAAGAGTTACAACATCTGTTAAATTATCTGCTACATAATAAATGTAATTACCTTAATATTTACTAAATTTTACCACAAAATTCCATTGCTTAGTGTAGTTTATTATATATAAGATAGCTTTTCGTACTATATTAAGCAAATAATTAGAAGTATATACTGTAATAATAGTATTATTAGAATAAGTTTTTCAAAATATATTTACATTGCTCATTAACCTCACTAATTTGTTTCTTTTTTGTTCATAAAAAGTTGCTTAAAAAATTAATATCATTCTCTAAGTTTAACCAATTGTATAAAAAATATTGCTTCTTCAGTATATTTTGATTGTTAATTGGGATGAGAATTATTGTGTGGATGACAAATTGAAGTGTTTGTTGGATTTCAATGGATTTAACTGTGCTACTGTGTGTGTACACACTCTTATTTGTTGTGCAGATAAATAAAAGTTGTGTTATATAAACTGGAAAATTACTTTTAAAAATAATTGATTGTAAAAAAATACAAAAAAAAAAAAGATTTGCATTAAAGTTAGCCATTTTATTTTTTAAAGTGATTGTTTACCATTACAATTTAAGTTTTACAAACTCAAGCATATTAGTAAGTTTATTTTTTCTTAAATACTTGTAGGTGTGAGATTGGCCGTGTTTGTATGTATATTGTTTGATATTTTATCAACCTTATGTCACAGTTATGTAATAATTCTGATTTGTGGCTGATAAAAGTGACAAAAACTACTAGAAAGCTTTTCATTTAGGAAATTTTTATGAGAATTTTACAAAGATAAACTTTTCCACTAACATATTTTTTATTATTTAATACCAAAAATATGGAGAAAAAGATGTTTAATTGTTAATTTCAGTGTAAATTAACATTTAAATTTATATATTAAAAATGTATTTCTCTTAATTGGGACTGATATTATTCATTTATTTGTGTTGTTTCTAATCTCTCATCTGGTCTGATTCCATCAGGCTAGGTCAATGAAAATGTTGATTTAATAAAGTCTGATGCAAGAAGTGGACAGTTGTGGATATTTTCCCAGTCCAGTCCAAGATGTGCTGAGGTGATGCCTGTTCTTGTTGGACTATAGGCCACTAAGGCATCTTCTTGCTACTCCTATAACATGTGAGATTTGAAGTGTCCACTGGTCAGTCTGAACTGGTATGCGTCAGCTTGCCTTTTCACAAGAAAGAGATAGGAAATGTCCTGATGTTTTGCCTCTATGCCAGCTGTGAGGTGGAGATATTGACCGTTATTCTTTATTTTAGGCCTTTTGCTTTGAGAATATTGAGGTGGAAAGAATAGGATGCTCTAGTCCCTCCTTTGCAAGAGTGTCAGCCAATTCATTTCTGTAGTTATTGACATGGAATGGGATCCATTGAAAATGTTTGTGTTAGTGAGAGATAAGCTTCACTTTTTGTAGGATGGATAAACTGGTTTTATATCTTTGGAATGAACTGGTTATGTGGGCACAGTTTTTGTGATTTGGAATTGAACTACAGTTTGTAAATTGTATTACAAATAAAAATGGAGTGTTTTTCCCCCACTCTACAATGTCCAAGATCATTGAAAGTCATCCATTAGTTATTATAATTGAATGAAAATAACTCATTTATTATTTTTAATTTTTATTGTAAACGCAATTCATAATATTTGTATTAAAAAAGATGATAAATGTACTGATAATTATTTGTATGTAGACTTCTCAAAATGTACCTGTTCAGAATGTATTAGAAATAGTTATTTTGAAATAAAATTTCCTGTGGGGCAGATGCTCATTCATAATAGGTAATCACATTGTAAATTCTCAAAATAGAAGTTTATGAGATTAATAATTTTTTGTCTTTTATCATTCTCCTTTGTGATTTAAGAATGTAATAATTAGAGAAAATTGAGTTTATGGAAGAGAATGCAATTTGGCAAAAAAATTTTTATTATATTATTCTTACTGTTTAATTTTAACATGGATTAACTTTTGTTGGTAAATTATTTCTTAGCAATTAAAAGAAATTTTTTTGTTACAAATTATTTTAATTTACAAATTGTGAAAGACGATTGGTGCTTTTTAAAAAGAACGTAGTTAAAACATCTTTTTTATCTCCATCATAAACACTTGATTGCTATTTCTACTATACATACATATATATAAAATATATGAATAACTAAATTAATAATTCATTGTTTTTATATCATTATTTATTTTAGAATAATTTTTTTTAAATAAGATTGAATAAGTAGTCGTGCATATTTTTTGCAATCATAGTTTAAAATATATTGCTCTTTTTTCCTTGTTTGCCATGTTTGTATATTTTGAGTATGTTAAAACAACTAATTATCGATTAATGGCTTACTAAAGCTGGTTTTCATGCCTGAAGTAAATGAATAAACATTTTCAGAGATAAGTATGATTTTTCAGTTTGAATGTTTTTCTTTTGTGATTTAATATTTATTTTGAATAACAGTTGAAAAAATAGATCTGAAATTCAAAATTTTAATTCAGTTATGGGATGAGATGCATTTAATGGAGCTTATGATATGTAAGGGTAGCAAATATTTTTCCTTTTGGTTACTTTTAATATCAATTTATTGAGTTATAAAGCTGACTGTTTAACATAAAGGCAGTTTGAGATCAAATTGTGAGTAATGATAAATGGCAGTCATAATTATTATTGCTTGTCATTCATCATTATTCAACATGAATTTTAATTTTTATCTGACATAATTATGATAAACTTCATAGGATGGCAATGATTTTCACAGTCCATAGAATACAATTCGATTAATATAAAAGCTTCTAACTGTATTGTATGGAATGAAGCATATAAAAGAAGAGTAAGAATGTTTTTATTTAAAATACCTTTCCTTAAATAGTTTCTAATGATTTGTGTATCATTCTTTTAAAATTTGGTTGATATAAAGTTTGAAAATAATTTTATAACAAAATCTTTATCTGTTTTATTTGGTCATTTAACTAATAATGCATATTTCTATGTTATTTATAAATTTACTATAGAAATTATTTGGTAATTAATTATGTTTTGTTCTTAATTGTAAATTAGGTATGTCTGCGCATGATGCTGTTGTAGCTGGCTTAGAATATATGAAAAATAGAGTACAAGGCTATGGAGGTGCAATTTGCGTGAGCAATAATGGAGAAATCGGTATTCATTTTACTACTGAGCTGATGGCATGGGCATACCGCAAGGGTAACATCATGCATTTTGGATTACGTCCGAATGAAGATATATCAGACGTAGTCCAGATAGACTGCTCACCATAAATGAAATTAATGACTTTTTAGAATTTTTACAAGAATTGTAAATGAAATTTTTTTTGCAAACACAGTAGAAGAGCTATTTTTGGAAAACTATATAGATATTCCCCATTTATATCATATACATGATTCTTATCTTCCTTTGTCAAATCAGTCATGTTACAGATTTAATTGAATAGTTTTTTTCTCAGATCATAGCTTATCTTACTGTTTATGCTTTAGTACCTGTTGTATGACTTAATCTTGTTTAGATGATTTAGATATGCATGAAGTACAACTTTTGTAATTTTTCATCATATTTTTTTATGATTCTAGTAAACCCAAAGTGTCTAATAAAATTTTGAATCAGTTGAGATAAGTGTTCATTTTATTGCCTTTATGAAATTTTAAGTGTCACTTCTCTTTGTTTTTATTATATTTATTTTGTAGGTGAGTATGTATTAACACATTTCTGCTTAAAATATTAACTTTGATTTGAAGCTATGAAAAGTTTTGTTTAAGATAAATAACCGATTATATACAATTTCAACCAAAATATGTGATTAATATTTACTTTAATACTTGCATGTTCCATCTCCTTGTCGAGCATAGATTATTTTTTTCATCAACCATTTTAAATTATAAATTACAGTCAGATTAACTTGCATGTATAAAAAGTGATTATAAACAAACAGTGTAAATCTTTATACAATTTAAGATTTATATACACTTTTTATTCTGTATCCAGAGAAAACCAGTATAATTTTAATAATATTTGAAATAATAGGTTAAGAAATAAAGTGCTCATTTAAAGGCTTAATTAGATGTTTTGAAACTGTTCAAATAAATCAACATTTGTGCAAAAAATTTCCTACCCTGATTGAATTGAGGTCAAATTTATCGGTTGGGATAAAAATACTGGTATATTCCATTGTACCCCCCCACTTTTGTTAATCGCCGTAACGAGGAAAAAAATCGTAAATTTTTGTCACAAATAATCCGTTTGCATCATAAATTGTTTAGAAATGTTTACCTTTCGAAAACTGCTAAAAAATATTAAAATTTTATAAACTAAACAATTATCACTTATTGATAAAGCTTATTTAAACGCCAATGTTTTTTTTTTTTCTGGAGAGAAATATTTTGCAGTTGCATTAGTGATCGATTGCATAATTATAACAAAATAGTACCTTTTTTAATGAGACAAAACTAAATTTTGCTGTATTCAGTTATTTTTTACCCTTGATAATTTGTGACCGTAATGCTTCTTTTAACCGGCAAAATTATCGCCAAGCAATCGTTTGCTCAAACTAGCTTTAGCTTTCTTCCCCATTTAGATTTTTTACCATTGTTTATCATTTTTTAGTCAATTTTGTGCACAAAATATTCGATTTAGTATGTATTAAATTCAAAATAATATTTTGAACCGATAAAATCATCATATTTACGTTATATTATTTCCCCTTCACCTCAAAAAAACATGCTATTTCTTTAGGATCAAAAGCAGGGTTATAATGGAAAAGTAATGTATTTATGAAGATTGTTGCACTATCATTGATTCTAGCTGCTTATTTCTACTAATTAGAGTTTAATTAACTAAGTGTAAAATCTAGTAATTTTGAACTTAAATTAAATAACGACACTGACATCTGAGCTAGTGAAGGTCAAAATATATCATGAATGTTCACAAATAATAGTTTTTAATTTAGAAATTACTCTATAAATTTATAATTGTAGTTTTATATATTTTTACAAAAAGCTTTATGGGTCACTTGGTGAGGTTTTGAATTTAAGGAAGAAACAGTATGTGGGCTCATAATATACAATCGCTCACTTAATAACGTTTTAAAAAATGCTTTGTTGTCTCATGTTTATAATTGCTTGCAAAACAAATTATTACTGGCAAATTATTTAACTAACGTAATGAAATGTAATTATATAGAAGAAAAAAGTAAACAATGATTGTTTTGCATTTAGCTTTTTTATAAAGTTTTAGTCAATTTTTGCTCACAAATAAATTTGATTTAGTATATATTAAATTTAAAATAAAATTTGGAACCAATAAAATCATCGTATCTACATTATATTATTTTCGCTTCCAAATAATAAACGTAGTATTTCTGTAGGATTAAAAGGGGGGTGTAATGGAAAAGTACCAAAATACTTTATTTACTCTATAGTGAAATTAAAGTAATTCCAGTTGTTATAGAATGTCAAAAGAAATTTTCCGTTCAATGACTTGGTTATTATATAAATTAAATTTAAATTATTAAAAAACATACTTAAATTGAAACGAAAAATCACACAAGCCAAAAAATTCCATAGAATTTCAAATGCTTAGAAAATTCCCATAAAATTGAAATTTTGGTCTGAAAAGTTCTGCATTGTAGTTATATCTCATTTAATTAGAAAGCATATTCATCTATCTATGAATATTAAAAGACTGGATTTTTCTTATTTTTAATGTATGTATTTGCTGCAGCTTGTTGAAACATTTTACAATGGATTACAATTAGCTTTACAAATTAAAATTCAGTTTTAATTAAATTTGTTGATTCTTTTCGCTTTAATATGGCTTCATATAGTTTCCATTGTTATCACATGGATGTTTCATAAAAAATTCTTTGACTTTGTCATTATACTTTGACTGGAGGAGAATCTCTTTCTCTCGGATACAATCTGTAAGGGGGAAAAAAAAACATGAAAGAAAGAATTTTCTTATACCCATTTCAAAATGATTTTACGATAGCAAATGAATTTTAATCGAAGTACAGAGTGCAGCACGTAAAACCAGCTTGTAACGTCAATGCATTAAATAAGATTACTCCCCTACCATAAACTTCACCGTGTATGTGAGCACGATTGAGAAGATGTACTCTTGTCAATTGTTGTGGTTGATGACATCCTGATTTTCCTCCTTCCTTTAGGTCCTAACAAGTAAAAATCTCTATGATCGTCTTCTCTGGTGTAGACGCATCATGGGACAGTCATGATCTAATCTGTGGCCTATTGCACCATCCTGAAAAAGTAACTTAACTGAAATTTCTGGAATGTTTTGAAAAAAACTTTTCTATAATTCCCAAATTGATTTCACTGTCTCCTCAAAGAATATAGTTCCCAATGCAGGGATTTCATTGCCAAGAAACATAATAAACGAATATAAATAAATTGTAAAAGGTGCAATATTCTGTAATATATTTTTTTATCCAATGGCGAGCATACAAGGGTGACTGAACCCTGTGCCACAACAAGGCCAGAAACTGTCAACGAAGTCACAGAGGCGAGTAGCGTTACCCGCGCCATACCACCACAAACCCGTTTATAGGGTGGGCCACTTTCATACATCACAGAAGAAAGAACAGAGAAGGAAAGAAACATCCATGCCCGAACCGGGATTCGAACCCGGGACCAACAGCTGAGGAGTCGGGAACGCTAACCACTCAGCCAATCGGTCGATATATTCTGTAATAAGACAGGCTGATTTTTTACGTGCCGCACTCTATTATATATTGATGGAATTATATAAAAAATGTTACATTTCTATTTGAAATAGCATATATATATACGTGTTGAAAAAAATTAGAAATTACGATTAAGCATAACTGGAAATGATGAAAAGTTGAATTTATTTGAATTTTCCAAGAACTTTATTTTGCTATTTTTGTACAACTGGTCCTCATTTCCTTGAACAAATTATACTCTGAAGTTCTTTTTTGTGAAATATGTTTATTTTACTTACAGAAGACATTTACAATGTGTTTTTCATTGAGAACTTGCTAATTATTTTGTATGCTCATTTTAATTATTATTAAAACTCTGCCATTTGTTATTATTTTCTGTTTCTAATAGATAATAGTTACGCAGTGATATAGATGACAATCACATTTCTAAATCACTTATCTTCTGTCTATGATGGTATTGTTTCATTTAGTTTTAAAACGTCATGTCCATTTGAATTTCAATATAGTTATAGTAAACATACAAACTTGAAAGCTTACGAGGGGTCACTCTGAAATTTTTGAGATACAACTAGGTTTTTAAAGTTATACTTACAAAATTTTAGGTGTGTTCAAAGTAGTCTCCTCCAACATCAATGCACTTTTGTAGACGAATTTTCCACAGATTAAATACCTCAAGCCATTCATTTCTTCGAATAGATGAAAAAATGCATTTATAGCCACATCAATCTCTTCTTCTGAATGAAAACGACAAGTTCTTTTTTAGATTAAAGAATAACCAAAAGTCACACATAGCTAGATCAGGTGAATACGGCGGATGTTCGATCACTTTAATTTGTTTTTGTTTAAGAAACTCAACTGTTAATCCGGCTGTATGTGAAGATGCATTGTCATGGTGAAGCATTAGTCCCCTAACATTCAGTTCTTGTAGAATTTCTGGAAAACATTTAGAGGTATACCATTTTGCTGTTACTGTCTTCTGTCCTTCCAACTTGATGGCTTTGACCAATCCCGTACTTCTGAAGAAAACGGCATACATCTCTTTTTTCAGTGCGTGTTGTTTTTTCACCATTGTCGGCGTGTGATCCTTTTCAAAGACCCATATTTTGCTTTCTTGACGTGTTGGAACGTCAAAAAACAGTATGTACGTTTCATCATCTGTTACAATTTTAGAAATGATGCGGTGGCCACCATCATTCAGCATATTAATTGTTTCTTTACTGATTCTGACACGCTTCTCTTTTTGATGCTCAGTTAGATTATGGGGAACCCAACGGCAAACTACTTTTTTCATATGTAACTCTTCATGAATGATTTTGTGTATGGCTGCGGATCCAATGCTAAGTTCCTTCTGTATCATTTGATAGGTACAGCGATTATCATCCATTAAAATTTTTCGTATGGCAGACACATTACCCAGGATTACTGCCGACGGCGGCCTTCATGTGTGTTCTTCATCCTGAAGAAAATTGCGACCTCTTCTAAATTCTCTAAACCATCTGGATACAGTAGCACGAGCTGGAGATTCATCACCAAATGCTAATTGTAACCGTTGAACGCATTCTTCTTGATTTAATCCTGCTTTGAAATCGTAGAAAATCATAGCGCGAAAATGTTCTCGCGTCAACCCCATTTTCTCTTCTGTTTAAAATTTATTCCACGCTGAATAAGTTGAAGTAAGTCAGTAAAAAACTGTCTTCTGTGTTAAAATACTTTGTACTTTAAAATTAAACCGTTATTTTTATTTTGTAAATTCTCGTCTGCGCGTATCTCAAAAATTTCAGAGTAACCCTCGTATTTTCCCCATGTTTTACCTATATAAGAAAATTTCTGCTTGAATGAATTTTTTTGCTCAACGTTTGGTTGAGTGGGAGGACCTCCGTGCATCACTTTCAGTAACACCTTGGGATGAAGTCCAGCTGTCCCAGTTCATGCAGACAGATCAGAAGAACGACCTGCTACAATGCTTTACATTATGGTATATAACACTTCTCGTCTGCTGTGACAATTCTTGTGAACAATGGGTCATTTTTGTGCCGGGAAGGCAAAAAGATGTCTCAGTCACCCTGTTGATTAGCTGTCGGGTTATATTTGACACCCAGCATTTAAAATTTCCCGGAAAACAAAAGTTAAGACTTCTCCAGACAGTTGTCCAATGAAAGTCTGCACCAATTCTTGCAGGTTGGGTTTGAATTGTTCCTTATGACTTAGTCAATATTATCTCCAATTTGCCAGTCCTAGCCTGATCTTAGCAACTTTTCTATCGACATGAGCTATCGTCTACTGCAACCTCTTCATAAACTCTTGGCGCTCTTTCCTTTGGTTCAACAGTTCGTGGGCTTGGATGTTTCTAATGGCACTTTAAATTGTAGGCCTCGGTTTAGTTGTTCAGTGTGTGCGAAAAATGACCGTTGAGCGACAGACACACGAACAGTGCATAAACCTGACAAACATTGCGACGTGCTACCAAACTCTTTTTATCGAACTCGTATAAGCAATGTCTCTCTCATGTTCCTCTCTTTCCATGTTGCATTTATATATGTGTGTGTTAAGTGTTTGATTGATCAATGATCTCGGCCATTAAAATGCCACGTATGGCATCAATTCCATTTCAGATTTACATATCCAAAAGGGATAGTCTTTAGTACAATTATTTTGCAGTATTTTCATTACACTGAAATATTTATATAATAAAAAAAAATTCCTTTTGTTTTCTTTTTTTGCTTAATAAGAAATTTTGAATCAAGAAGTAAATTGAGTTAAAGTTTATAACTGTTCAAGGTTAAATAATTTTTGGTCTTGCTTTTTTTTTAATTAATGACTTCTAAACCTAATTCAGGTATGTAAGTAACGGGTATATTTTAAGTTATTCAATTCAGTTAAAAATTCCCACATAATTATCCTCCATAGGGATCAGGTAAAAATATGATGACTTGCTCCAATTTCTTCTGACTTTAAGCACTGAATTATATTGTGTTTAAATTTTCGTACAAATCCTTATTTATAATCTGAAATATCCCTGTTTCTGAGTGTATCAATCCTTCAGACAATCTGCAGTAAAATGTTTTCAACCACAAAAGAAATGTATTCTGTTCTTTCTTCGATATGACCGTATACATTTTTGCAACATTGAAAAAGTATATTAATAATTACATTATTAATACTTGTTCAACCATGCTTTTTGTAAAGTAATCAACAGTTACAGAATCAAGTAATGGCAAGCCTATATGTAGTTTTATTCAAGTCAATGAGAATAGCTCGGTGTTGGGAACACAACACAGCTCAGAATCACCAACAGATTTTCAGGTTGAGGTAGTAAGGTGGCCACTTTGTGAGCGTGTTTCCCTCTCTTTCAAGGTGAGCGTCATATCCCCATAAAATTCATTAACAATTGCAGATTGCAGAAGAAAACATCAGCACAACTACGGGTATGCCTAAAGCTTTTTAATTGGGCTTCCATTACAGAACGCCATGGGTAGTTCGGCTGGGGCACGTTAAATAAGTCGTAATCCTCCAAGCGAAAGAAAACTTCTGCCTGGTGGTGGCAAGTCAAGTTTTTTGGGTTTTCTACTTGGTCCCTGGTTCTAAATGACAAAGACTCAGCGGTTTCCATGTAACCAGTAGAATCCAACTCTGGGCAAAATACAGAGTAGTATGCTAGTGCGCACACACTTGTAGATGTATAGTTTAACGTGATCTCCAAACGAATTTTTATCATTCCCCTTGATAATTCAACTTCAGAAGGTGAGATGTTTTAAGACAAATTTCTCACTTTTAGTTCGCTCTACTCTTATACGAGTACAGAGAATAAAAACATCCCAGGGGAAATATACCCGTGTAAACACATTTGGGATTTTCACACCTTTCTGTACTAGATTTGTAGGATCATTTCGCAACTTTCTATGCTTGGATATTACAATCATTGATGTACATGTTTGACAACAATAGCATTGAACTCTCTGTAGTTGTAACCCTCTGATGATAAGAATTTCCGTTTCCACAAACATTGTAGAATCCAAAGCAGATGGTTCTACTTCCGACTACTTAGTTAGATTTTCATTCATTCTCCGGAAGACATAGAAAAAATAGAATCTAGGTACCTTTTATCAGCACTTACGTGTAACTTTATGCAGTATACCTGACTCTGTTTTTCCATTATTTTTGTCTCTTAATACGAGTAGGTGTTGTGTTTTCACAGTATCGTTTACCTCTGCAGCCTTTCCAGTTAAGATTTACTTCTGAAAATTACTATTATACACTTTTGGAAGTAAGTGCGCAAATATTTTGTGTGTTTGTTCTACTGAATATCATTTGCCGAGATATCAGCGGAATGGTTAGGCTTCTTGCCTGACGTTCAACAGTTTATGGATTCGAATATTACCTTCAATAATTTCAGTGGTTTGGAATCCACTTTAAATTCCGGCTTCATGAGTTCTTGTGTGCAAAGAATGACAAATAAACTGAACCTAAGTGAGAGATAATGTATAATTCTTTTTTAAAGAAAAGTTTTTATTTAAAGTTCTATTTGCATTAATTTTTTCATGAAAACTCTTGATAATTTTTTGTTTTGTGATTTAGAGAATTTAAAATAAATTGAAGAAGACTAACTCACATTTTTAACAGTTTAACCATTTTTTTTATAAGATTATAAATTAAGAATATGGTTTGTTCAGCAATTTTCTAGTATACTTACCGCATTTCATGTCTTTCGCTTCTTTTGAGTTTCTTGCAATTTTATAAAGGGAACCGTCGTATAATTCACCATTCCTTTTCACACAGTAACATCTAAATAGGATAAAATACCTTATTTCAACATATTATGAATACAAAAAAGGAACTTCTTTTTACAGGTTTATGTTCATTTTTAAATAAAATGATACGAGTGTTCTTTCCTAAAAACATGAACAAATAATCTGAAAACAGAAAAAATGATGCGATTAGATACAACTAGATGTAGAATATGAAATTAATGTTCCATTTGATTAAC
Source organism: Latrodectus hesperus (assembly GCA_037975125.1). Classification (NCBI taxonomy): domain Eukaryota; kingdom Metazoa; phylum Arthropoda; class Arachnida; order Araneae; family Theridiidae; genus Latrodectus; species Latrodectus hesperus. Next base: position 87,555,231 of record CM075858.1, read on the forward strand.
TGATCGCCTCGAAATCAGACTGATTAATATCCGAAAACAAAAAAGAAATACGATAGCTCATAAAAAAAGCATCCGCGTTCTCAGTCTTTATTGATAATTTAAGATCATGTTTTTATTGACAATGGATCATGTTTTTATTGACACAGATGGTAATTTCTGATAGGAAACTTTGATTAATTTACATATTTTTTTTCCATTCCATTCTTATTCTCTTATAGTTGATTTCGAACAATTTTGGAATTATAAATACGCAGATGAAGAAATTCTTTACAAATAGCTCATACGTAAGGCAATTTTTATTAAAGATTTATCAAATTCTAGAAATATATAGTAAATTAAATGCTATAATCAACAGCATTTATAAAGAAAATTTAGATCGGAATTAATATCTGATTGTGTACACAAGCACTTTATCGCATTTTTCAGTATGATTATGCCAAATTTGCACGAAAACATAAAAAACTTTTTATTTAAATGCAAAACATACTCACATTTTTTTTATAATTCTGTTTCATTTTTGACAAGCTGAAATTCTTAGTTTATATATATAAAAAGTGTTTGCAACAAATTTATCACCAGCGTGGTTTCCCAAATGAGTAAAAATAAGAACAGTAATATTTAGAACTATGTTGTCATTATGATAATACATGAAGTTCTAATTTTAAATTCGTTACTATTGTTTTGATTTTAAAACAAACATTATTTTTTCCTCTTACACAAATTTTAAAAATGAATCAATAAATACAATTTTGCAAGTAATATTTGGATTGTAATAATTGTAAAAGTTATCTCCCTTTGTTTAGAGAAGAGTATGAAATAAATAGGGTTCAAAACTTTGACAATAATTTCGTTATTGGCTTTTGAGTATTCTTTTAAAGTGTATTCGAAATTATATTAATGAATAATTTGAAAGCAAGAGTATTTCTTAAACACAATGGAAAGTAAATGTAATATATTACTTTTTAAATAAATTGTCTATTGGAGATTACATTAAATAGAAAGTTAGTTACATGTAACACTGTTATCACAAGATTCTTGTTACAGGACATCTGTCATTTAATAAGATACTAAATATCTTTTTAAAAAAATACCTTTTACATCTCTCTTACTTTTTATTCTTATTTCTTTTAGAAATATACAGTTAAACTTATAAGACTCAATTACATTTTGTTTAAGTTCACCATATATATATATATATATATATATATATATATATATATATATATATATATATATATATATATATATATATATATATATATATATATATATATAATCATCAGAAAGAAATAATCCTCGTACGAATGTATGTACATGTTTGTTCAAAATTTTAAAAATATAATTTATTTGAAACGAATATCAAAATTTTCATAAGAATTATTTTTCAGATGAAAACTAAAAAAAATATTACATGTAGAAATGAAAAAAGGACTGTTAATACTAACTATATTTAACTGAAGTTAGTTTTTAATTTAAACTTGTATTAATTATATATTATTTGTCAGGAAACTTACAAAGCTACATATTCTCTTGTTAGCTTCAGTCACAAAAAAATTATTTGTTATACATTTTTCCTATTAAAAATATTTTCGATCTTGCAGATTTTTAACTAAAACTAAATATCAGTAGTTTTATTTAAGTTTAATTTGAAAACAATTTGGAAACACGCACACATTTTTGCGTTTTTATTGAATTTTAAATACAGATTAACACATTTTTAGAACGATTTTGGGGCCGTTTAATTAATGTTTAAAATGTAAAGACTATTTTTTTATGTTCGATCTGATAGCCTTCCTTCTGGACTCTAAGTCTGCATCGTGATTTCCATAATAGAAGTGCTTTTCGTAAAATTTCGGAGGCTATTGCTTTCTATTCCTCTTCCACTACTTTCTAGAGTTTATCAATCGTGGTGGGTTTGCGTTTAGAAAGAGTTCTTTTTAACAGACCAAAGACACAAAAGTCCATAGGTGAAACGCGTCAGGGGACTTCGCAGTAATATGTTGAAAAGGAATACCTGTATTAGTCTTTACTTTTTCAAGGAATGCAGTGGTAGTTTTCGAAGTATGACTTGTAGCTTTGTCTTGATGATATTTCACTCTTTGAAAGTCTTTGGGATACAGAAGTGGAATTTCTTCTGTAAGTATTTGACGTAAAACCTTCTCCTGATAGTATGATGAGTTGATTTTAACATTTTTTTCCAATATTCTTATTTTTAATTTCCCATTGTAAGACAAACTTCTGCGACTTTCATAAACCATTTACTGAAGTTTTCTTTCCATTGACGGAACCAGGTTTGTGCATTTTTTCTCCTCGTTTTCAATAGTAAATAGACCTTTTTTGTTGCAGTCATTTAGGTAAACCCATGCTTCATCAAGGATCACAATGTATTTCCATTTATTTCCTGCTAAATGGTTTACATACAGGATTCTACAAAATGTTTTGCGTTGAGCCACATATCTCGGCCAAAGCTGGTGAACACTATGTTTTTTAGCTTTTTTAAGTTGTAAATCTTGGTTTATTATTTTATTTATTGTTGCTACAGATGTATCTAAAGACTTTGCAATTGATTTCTGTGTTGGCGGATTTTCTTTTATTACCAACAATTTTAATTTAGAAACATTTGAAACAGTACGTACTTTTTACGGATATTAGTTTGGAGTCTTCTTTACAAGTAAACATAATGATTGACGGTTTGTTGCTTATTTTCCTTTTAGAAATTTTAATATTATGCATTTCACAACGTTTTTGAATTCTGGAATAAAAATATTTCTCTTCGGAAAGTGAAAAAACAATCCACAACTTGCTTACATGCGACATTTTGAAAGAAGAATAAATTTAAAAGTAGCAGACGATATTTCTCATTTCAAATAATAAGCTGTTGCCAAAAAATTTTATTCCAAAACATTTACTTTTATAAAATTCTTTATAGAAATCGTTCTAAAAATGTGTTAATATCCTTTGTAATTAGCACTCAAATTTTCATTTAAGTCCTTATGTTTATAGTCATTTTCATAAGATATTTTTCGATCATAATTGATTATTCAATTGATTCTTATCCGTGTATCATTAAATATAAAAATTTTAATGCAGAAATACTCAGTGTCAACTGTGGTATGAGGGTAATAATCAGTGTGGTAGGAGAAATCTTGTGGAACACATGATTGCTTTTTGAGTGTTCAGGGAAAAGAACCGAATTTTTTCACCAAATAGTATAGTTCAAGTTCGATTATTGCCACATTTATGTGAATGAATTCTTTCGACTCCTCAGTTGAAAAATTCGTTGTTCGTTTCAGCTGCGTGCAGAGAACAATAGATGTTGAGTAATGTTTTGTTTAGAATGAAGATAAGAAATCTGCAACATCTTATAGTTCTTCATTCCATTAAAAAAATCAAAAAAGTAATTATTTTTTACATTTACTCTTAAATAATTATTTAATTCCAAATTTCTTGGGTAAAAAATATGTAACTAATTAAACATTAAAGGGATTAAAAAATAAGGTGCTAAATGAAAATGTTCACGTAAAAGGTTATAAACTTGAAAATATATATTTAGAAGTACACACTTATACACGCACACATGTATTGACATTATAGAATTGTTCTATTTGTAAACATTCTAATAGTCTCTAACTAAGAGTATTCTGCTTACTCTTGTTTTTAAGAGAATACTACAAGGAAAAAAATATCACATTCGCCATATTTCTGATGCTCACTTGTCTCTCTTGCACTGCACGGGGGCGTAGCTGCCGTCCAACTGACATCGCGGCAGATCGACGCCTATTACTGTCACCCCCTCCTCCTCGCGTTGTTTCCTCTGGATGAGCAGGGCGCGTCTTTCGCTCCAGCACTTACTGCGCAGCATGGGGTCGTCGTCTCGGTGGCGCTCCTTGTCGTCTAAAACATGAAAAAAAGTATTAAAACGAATGAAAACCGCATATGTGTAAATATTACGTACGAATTCCCGAGTTCGATCCCAGCCACTGTTCAAAAGCGGATGTTGTACTATAGCACTCATGTCTGTCGGGTTCGGGGTGAGAGCTTCAGAGTTTCCTGCCATGCGACAAATGAATACGACTTATTACCTACGAAAACTCTTTCCAGAAATTCATAACATGGTGGACGTTAAAACGCCGTTTAACATTCCAAAAAACGGTTATTGTCGTTGCTCCAACATACTTCCTACCCTGAGTAGGGCTCTACCTTTCAGATAGAAGCAGCAAGCGGAAGTCTTCGTGTTTTTAAAGCAGAGACCAAGTAGAAGAACCTCAATACTTGGTTTGCCACCCCCGAGTTATCATTTCACTTGGAGGACAGTGCGATCCTGACCTATCTAACGTGTGCAAGCTGTCTTTAGTGAACACGATGGATTTTCAGTTCAGTCGCGATTCGAACTCATTACCTTCCGATAGTGAGAAAGATGCTCTAACCAACCAGGCCACCACGGCCATTCCAAAAGACGGTATCAAAATAATTATACAAAAGCATCACCGTGTTCCAGTGTTATTCGGAGCATAAGGTATCAGAATCGATCCCAGCCACTGTTGAACAACTGCAAATAGATGTTGCGCTTCTGCTTCTCATATGCATATTTATCGGTGTCAGTATTTCGGAGTTTTCCGCACTTCCTCCTTAGCGATACGTGAAAATGACACTCTGGCTGTGAAAAGCAGTGGGTATTACAAAAGCATTATTTCAAAAATATTAATCAGTGTCAAGAGGTATATAAAGGCTGTGATCGTAACCTACTAGAACAACTTGGAGGTAAAAGTCCCGTGTTCGATACCATCTACTGCTCAACGGCGGGTGATGAATGATATTCTTCTTTCTGCATGGACAATAGAAAGATTCCTCTCCCGAAGCTATTTGAATATAAAATGAAATGTCAACCCGGGAGGTAAAAGGTCTCACAATGGACTCTTGCTGTGAGCTTACTCGTTGTGTAATGTGAATTGTTAGGTGTAGTTTCTTCACGTGAACACGTCACAACTTTTCCCTCAACGCAAAATGCGATGCGTGCCTTACTTAGTTGAATAACAACTAAACATTCTTATATTCGCCAAGTATAGTATCATTAACCTTTTAAATATATATATATATATATATATATATATATATATATATATATATATATATATATATATATATATGTATATATATATATATATATATATATACATATATATATATATATATATATATATATATATATATATATATATATATATATATATATATATATATATATATATATATATATATATATGGCACAGGTACCTTATATTCCATGATTACAAATTCTGAATTTTTTTGGTGATGAAAAAATGTTGCCAAGATGACGTAAATACTAGAGTTACCAAAATAGAATTTTCAGCATAATTCTTATTGGTCTCCATATGTATGACGTAATAAAATTGAGGTTGCCAGATACATAAAAAAATCCGCCAAAAAATCGTAAATATCAGAATTTGGCATCCTGGATAATACGGCACCTGTGCCATATATACATAAATAAACACGCCGATCGATTGGTTGAGTGGTTAGCGTTCCTGACTCCTGAGCTGATGGTCCCGGGTTCGGGCATGGATGTTTCTTTCCTTCTCTGTTCTCTCTGTCCTTTCATCTATGATGTTGTATGAATGTGGCTCGCCCTATAAGCGGGTTTGTGGTGGTATGGAGCAGGTAACGCTACTCGCCTCCGTCACTTGGTTCACAGGTGCCCGCTGGGTAACGACAAATGAGTAGCAGTCTCTGGCCTTGTTGTGGCTTAAAGCTCAACCCTCTTGTGCTCGCCATTGGAAAAAAATATATATATATATATAAACACTGCTGACTTTGAAAATGCAGTACCAAGGATTGGGCAGAAAGTTATACAAATTTCAGGGTAGACGCGTGATACCGAGTAATGCAAATGATGTGAAATGCGCGCGCATAGAATAAGATATGAAGCGGCAGAATGGACAATATTCACGCCGTTATTGCTGCTTGGACAATAATCTTTGAAATTTAGTTCTTGTCGCAAAGGATGCCTGTAATTGCAGAGAATGCCAGGACATCGTGAAAAGTCAGTTCCAGCAGACCGATGAGTTTACGAGGGGTATGGTGATCGGACTGAGAACAGCAGGTTGGTCCTTACGGCAAATCGCAGCTGACAGGCACCTTGATGAGTTCACAGTGCACCGGCTGTGGTGAGGATGGTAGGAACAAGAAACGGGAGTGGTAAGAACAAGAGCGCTTAGTTGGAATATGATTTAAAAACGATCGAATATAAGGGAACATAGTAGAATTGGCCTTAAGAGATTTCAAAAGTATTTACTCATCTATTAAAACCAATTTTTGTTGTTCCAAGAGCATACGCTCTGACAGTGATCAGAAATAAGTGTCTCCCACTGGCAAAAACGTTGCAATATGCATTCGTCGCACATTTCTTTTTAGGCTATTAGAAATTTTTTAGTTTGCGTAGAGTGAATTTAAATTAGTTATTATTATTTTTTTTTTGATAAATTCAACAAAATTATATTTAAAATAAATGCTAGTCATGTAACTTTAACACATTAAAGAAACAGCATCTGCGGAAACTCCGCAGTTTGACGCCGTATTGTGCACTGCTTAGCAGCGCGAAAGGAGTTTCCATAAGCGACCGATGTCTTTCATACGTCGTACTGTGGAAATATCCACCGCGACAGACGCGTCTTCAACATTCATCTCCCGTTGTTCTACACATCGAACCCGGAAACTTTCAGCCTGAAGAACACATTAAGTAGGTAATGATCGCAATGTCCTCCTAGTGAAATGATATTAAGGTGGCAATTCAAACGTTGGGAGTCTTTTGCTTCTGAATTACTACCGAAATGATGGAACTGAACACTGGGCTGGGTGCAGGGAAGAATGCCGGTGCAACAACAACTTTCGCTGAGAGAATAATGTCCAACCACTAGGCCACAGTGGTATGCTTAAGGAAATTGACTTTGAAAAAAATTGCATTTTCACCCCACATTACGTTAAACAGTGAGATACACCTGTTTTAATAATCGCCAAATTTTCACACGAGTCTTATACATTTCATTTAAGAAAAAGGCTTAAAATGATAGCATAATTCAAAAGAGAATGCTAAGAAAATAGATTCATGAATGTGCATTTTATTTTTTCACTACAAGAAATTATGATGTATACTCTGTATGCATGCTTGATATAAAGAATATTTTCACAAGGTACTGTATTAAATTTAAACCGTAAATTTTACTAGCAAACTTTACTCCACGTAACCTTCAAAATCTGATTTCCATTCTATGAATTATAAGGATTCTGCTGATTGAAGCTTGTACTGTAGCAAGTCATCTTAGTAAACTTCTTTGCTTGGAACTTACTTGAATTCTGCAAGCATTGACGGCACACATTCTTCAAGCAATGTTCCTTACAGTACACGAAAAATAGTGCATTTCTAAAAAATTTGCGTTAAACCGATGATTTTTCCTTTAATTTTTGTGGAAATTACGATATATATATACGCACACACATATGTTAGCATCAAGCTGTAATATTACTTAAAAATGAGTGGCCACTAGATGGCAGTGTTTAATATGTCATGTGAGAGAGATGTACAAGTAATTGAGACAGGAGATTGTATGAAGGAGCTCAATATGAAGGAGCTACCTTAAAGATGTCTGTAAATAATCCAATTTTGAAAATTAATTTTTTAAATAGTAGTAAATTTATAAGAACTTCTTCCTTCCCAACCTAAGTTATTGACTTGTATTCTTGTTCAAATATCAAGTAAAAACATTTAAATTTGTGTTTCGAGAGAGATTGCATCGAATGGGGGCAATTGAAGTTGCCCATTGCCTAGTCTAGAGTTAACAGTCTGCTGGAAACTGCTGGATGCGAGCCTCTTTCGTTCAGAAGCTGCAGAAGTGTCCGGGTATTTGATCGGATACCCTCAGAGGTATGATTTTACTTGGAGGACGTTGCGATCACGATCTGTTTAATATACCACAGCAGTTTTTAATAGGCATGATGGATCTTCTGTTAAGTCGGGATTTGAACTCACTATCTTGCGATCACACGTACATGCATAAATAGCGGAACAGGCAAGCTTAAGCGGGTAACTTAAGGTCAACGGGTTTGGAATCTCGCCTATCACCGAATGTTTCGAAATTTGGAATAATTTTTAGCCAGATAAGTCACCACTTGCGGCTTCCATCCTCCTCTTACCATCCGTGGCAAACCAGACTTTAGGCGTCACATCCCCAGTCCACGAAGGTACAGCAACCCAGTAAGGGTGAATGGTATCATCCTACCAGTCGCTGCCCGTGGCAAGCAGGGCTTGGCCTTGCTGATCTTGCGGGAAGCACCGTGAAGTTACTGGGCTACCTTCGAATCGAGAAATAGACGAACTCACCAACCAGAGAACCTCGGCCTAAAATTCTCGATTAGTTCATAGTATGGATCATAAGCTTCTCTCTTACCAGGATTCCGAGGTCAAATCTATTGTCGGATTTCAAGCACTTTAGATTAGTGCTTAGATGATTTATTTGTCACCCGAAGATCATTTTCGTAAAAGAAGGCTTATTAGACTATTACATACAGTATAAGTATCTTCCGAACCACTAATGACATCCACATGCTAGTTCGGAACTGAACCCAAGTACCATAGAACAGAAGTCCAGAATGCTAACCATTCGACAATATTGCAAAACAGAAGTTTTTCTTGTCAATGTTATTATAATTTCCAACATGTAAAACTTTGAAATAAATTCCCGGGTTCAATCTCAGCCGCCGTTGAACAGTGGGATGGGGTGATGCCCCTATGAGAGTTTTCCGGGTTTCCTTTTGCATCACATGAGAATCTTGGAAGAGTATCTCACAGCAGAACAGCTCTCTGAGGGTTGTGTTCGCCTTCACCGCAGTCCCAACGATGTGGAAGGTGTTATCCATGCAGAAGCACCACTTCTCCGTGCACTGCAGGGGGTCGTAGTTCCCGTTCGGCAGGCATCTAGGAAAACTCCCTTCAGGCACATTCCGGGGAAAGTCCTCGAAATCTCGACTGCAATCTGCAAGAAAGAAACACTTTTAATCTGCTGTGCTTTAATGACGACAATAAGTTAAAAAATAATTATAAGAATATCTAACAAAGAATATCATAGAATAAACATTCAGTGTTTAAGAACTTTATTTCAGTTTTTCCACAATTATTTATAAAGTATAAGGAATTTATAAATTACTGCTTACTGTCGCCATCTAGTGACAATAAGTTTATACTATAATTTAAGGATTTTAAATAATATTCCCAAATATGAATGAAATGATTCGCGATTAAATAAATAAAAACATTTGATTATTTAATTGCGGACAAAATTCGGTTTTCAAACATGATGCGTGCGTGCTGGTTATGCAAAAATCGGTTAAACTGAGTATTACGGTCTCCGCTCGCCAAGTGGGAAATGTCGCCAAATCTAATAATTGGTGATTTTTTTCCTCGCCAAATTAATTCGCCAAAAAATTTCCAAAAGCGATTAGTTGCCAAATGTGTCACCAAATAAAGCGTCGGAATGTCTCGCCGACGCATATACCGGAAACGTTTGCCATTTTCATTTTGGATTTTTTTTATCGGATGTAAAGCGCGGTAATTTAAATCCTGATTTTTATATTCATATTTTATTTCACTCAGGATGTAGCGCGTAATATAAATATTGTCTTTTAAATTCACATTATTTATTTCGGTGTGGATATAGTGCAGAAATTTCAATCCTGTCTATTCGTCTGGTATTTTGTTGTGGATATAGCGCCGGAATTAGAATACTGTCTTTTATATTCCTTTTGCATTTCGCTGTGGATATAGCTCCGGAATTTCAATCCTGTCTTTTAATATTCACTTTGTATTTCACTATGGATATCGTGCCAGAAATTACACTCTGACTTTTCATTTTGGATTTTGCTGTGCCTGTAGAGCGCCGGACGAAAAATGAAAGTAAGAATTTTATTTTTATTTATTTTATTTTATTTATTATTATTATTATTTTTTTTTTGCAGGCATAGAATTCCTAGAATTGTATGTTAAGTACTTAAATTTCCAATAATAAACAAAATTATAGAATTTTTCCCTTCTTTGGAATTATTTTAGATTTGTCTACTTTTATGTTTAATAATTTGTAACATTTTATCTTAAATCACTGATATTCATTATTTTATTTATTTTTAACTTAATGTTATTGAATGTAATTAATTTTGCTACTTTATTTCCTTTAATTTGAATTCTGAAATACTTTTAAATAGAATCTTTAATCAATTCTTTTTACGATTACTGTTTTTCTATATACCGTTAGGCTTAGCAATTTGAAATCGGGGGGGGGAAACCACTTTTTATTTACATGGTTGCTATTATTATTTTCTTATTTAGTGTTAGGTGGAAGAACGGAGGAAACCCCGGTTTCTTTTACCGATTGGCACCCATTCTGGGTTGCTAATCAATTTTTAATATCCCTGTCTCCTCAGATTGGCGAAAATGTTTTCGCCAATTTTGCCAAACTGAGACCGACCGTAATACTCAGTTTTACCCAAAAATCATTTCAAAGCACTTAGCTCTCATATATTTGAAAAATTACTGACTTCTGTCAGGAATTTTTCTCGTCAAAGTAATGAAACAGCTCATCAAACTGCATCAAAGTCCTAATGAAGTCACTTCATGGAATAGGGTGACTCTTTTGAAGTATGAAAGCAACGCGTTTTCATTGAATTTCACAGAATAACTCGTAAGACAGATTTTTTTAAACCGTAATTAATCATGTCATCACTCAATCTAAAATACAAGAATTGATTCATTCATTTTGAAAGGGTTATAGTTTCAAACTGTTACACCTATAAACTTGAAAAGAACCCAGTTTGTGCACAAATATTCATAAAGGCAATCGAACTCATTCAATGCAGCGCGTTGGATTCTAAAATATCTTGTTGTCTTCTGAAAACGCATCATCAATTTCAAGCAATTTTTTCTTGGCCTTTTTGTACTCACTTCAGAAAGCTAGCGAACTCTTCCTCTGCCCTATACAATACAAACTGGCTCTTTTCCCATGCTACATAGGAGAAAATAATATGTGCTTTGAAAGTACAACCTTTTCAAAATGAATCAGTCATTTCATTAATGTAAAGAATCTATAACAGTTAACAACAAATTCTTCACGCAAAACTTATTCCAAATTTCCTAGTATCGTTTTGCATCATAAATTTTACTGTGATGTCATGGTAATATATTTCATTAATTATATTAAATGAGCCATTTTATTTCCTGCTAATTCATGATTTAATTAAACATTAATTTGTGACAGGAAATGTTGCATTAAATATTCTTTAAAAAACAATTTTCTAACCCAAAACTTTTCAACGCATTTTAAAAAAAAGTTATTTAGAACAAACTTTATTCAAAAACATTTCTCCTCATGATAAAGGTAATCATTTTAAAATGATAAATACTTTATATATATATATATGAAATATATATATATAAATTCGATAATTCTTTTCCCATTTTATACCTATAAGAACAGAAAAAAAGACCTTGTTATAAAAGGCATCGACCTGTGTTTGTATCTGCCTATTTAAACGCTGTCTTCATTTGAAATGTTAAGGTACACGCCTCGTTTAGCAAGTGTCATCTCCTCATGAGTGGGACTGTAACAGACTTCGAAACAGAATCATTAGTGGCATTTCAACGAGAGAAGACTTTTTCAGTGAGTTCAGAACTGAAATGCCACGTTACTCCAGCTGTCCTATTCGGCGCCATTAAATAAAATGTTGCATTATTTTGCGATGCCATTTGCAGAGGCCACAAAGAAAGAATAATGTTGCCTGTTATCATGTATTTTTCTTTATATCTAAAGAGAATATATAAAAGTGTATAAATGTGACTTGAATTCTTCGAACCATAAAACATTCTTAAAAAAATGTTCCTAATAAGAGACAAGATTAATAATTTTGAAAATAAAAGAAAACGAATTAGAGTGATAATCGAATAAGTAAAAATAGAAATTAAAAACTGGATAATCGTGAATAATGAAAAAGTATTGTGAAACGAAATTAATAAAACTTTCTTTTCAATAGGGAAACGTGTTTCGAGTACATTTCGAATGTATATTCTAAAGAATAAATACATTAAATGAGCTGCTCCCCATTATGCCTACGAAAGGAAAATCCTTATCAATTAAATATAAGTAAAAATTGAAAACCAAAGTTTTTCTCAAATGAAATCGCAAATAATTTAATATAATTTTTGCTGGTGTAAAATGTTTTAAAAATCTTTATTAATATAATCAACAAGAGGTTATTAATAAATAAAAATTTAAGACAGCGGGAGTAGATATATGAATTTAGAATTATTTTAAAAGAAAAAAAGTTGAAAAAGTAACGAAACAATACGAAGGAAAAGTTGAGTTGCTCTCTCATTAACGGAATAAATTAAAAAGATAAAAAAACTGTTGCCAAAAGATTAACGCAGACGACATTTTATGGGCGAATTCTACATTAACAGTAGGAAATCTGGAAATTTAAAATATTGTACAAATATTAGGGAAAGAAGATAATATATGTTCTGGTTTTTAAAATGCCGTTTGTGATTACAAATTACTATTTTTAAATTACGCAGAATGAAATTCTAAACAAACTGTCTGAAATTAAGTATATATGTTAAAACTTACTACAATTCATTTTCTCGTAGTTGCTGGCAATATCAGTCCCAAAGATTCTTGTTCCATTCTTGTGGACACAATGACATCTGAAATATATTATATCATACAGTGAATAAATAACTAACACTGAAACATTTATGAACATTTCATTATGTCATATTCTGGATATTTTCTGTTTGAACACATTCAACTGTCTTGTAATTTTGATGTCAGTAGGCATCGCCTAAAATGGCGTTTTCTTCAAAATTTCACAACACATCAATTGTCAAACGGAAGCCCTCGACATGTCAACCTGCACATCTCTTTTCAACCCAGCCACTTTCCATTGAATGTGCACACAACTCCTTGTTTTTGAATTACAAAAGTGATTCCTTTCCCAAATAACCAAGGTCAAGGTTGTTTCAGTTACTTAATGCATTCATCTAATTCTGTCGTCTGTAAAGGAGACTGGACAAGTCTTTTTAAAATCATATGCTTTAGTCATACCATTCTAGAGTTATATTTTTATAATTTAACTCACACCAACTTTTTATCGGGTGAAACTAAGTATATTCGAGGAAAATTATTTTTAAATGAAGAAATGTGTGTGTGAATGAATAAAAACTTCCTCAGGTCACTATAGCTTGTCAAGGTTGTTGCAGTCATTTAATGCATTCATCTAATTCTATCATATGTAAAGGAAACTAGACAAGTCTTTTTTAAAATCTCCTTTAAAGATGGCCACGGCATTAAACCACCATACATCACAAATTTTATAAACGCTTTCAGGATTAATACAAGATATTGTAAATCTTATAAATATTTTCCTTGTCTTACATGACAGCTTCTAACAAAAAAATTTAATTAATCTCTCGTTGAAGAGTTACTTAAGGAAAGATTTTGATTTGCAGTAAAAGTTCAGTGGGAGGAATTTTATAAGAGAAAAGCGGTATTACCGATAGAAAGTTAACAGATCTATTTTTCTCTCAGAAATGTGTTTGGAAAAATCATGGTATTCCTTATAATACATCAGAGAGTGAAACAAATGAAGGCTATGAAGATCACAAGGCAATTTAAAAACGTATTTATTAAAACATAAGCTTGAAACTAAACGAAAAAAATATTACCTACAATAAACAAATAGGTAACTTGTAAGATGTAAAATTTTTTGTACGAAATTGTTTACTTAAAAGCGGTCCTGGTCATTATTCAAGGATCAGAAATATTGCGATTCAACAAACCGAACAATTCTATTAATAGAGGGATCTTTTTTATTTATTGAATAGGGAAACTGAATTCGGAAAATGTTCCATTTTGTATACTTCATGCACACTTTTTCTCATTTTCACATGAATGATGGTTTCCTTGAAAGAGATCATTTTTTTATGAATATCTAATCTAGAATAATTCATAAGATAAACTTTCAGTTTTCAAGCACTTCATTTCAGCCATTCCAATGTTTCAGTAATCAGCATAAGTAATTCATAGATTGGTATCTGCATTCACCATCTAATGAATTAACTCTGTAATTTAATTAAATAAAGTAATATTCCTAATACAGGGTGACAACTTTATACTGTTGACAAAATTGTACTGCTTTTGATAGGTTTAATTCATGTCCACCCCTTTTTATAATAATTTCATTTGCTTAAGAGATCTTAATGTTAGTAAAACAAATAGATAGTTTTTATTTCTTTGTTTGAAATAATAATATGCCAAACCAATGACCACAAATTATTTCTTTATTTGAGGCTGGATTAAAGCAAATTCAGATTACCAGAAAGATGAATATTTACAGACAAACGATATCACGTACTATAAAATGATTCTTGGAGCTTAGCCATGACAGTGATAGACCCCAGAAAATAAAAAAATAACTGTGAATACAAATAAAACTCGTAAAATTATCAAGAAACGAATTAACCGAAATCCAAGAAACTCGGTGAGAAAAATAGCTGAAGAAATAGGGGTTATATATAATGAAAATCAGTTATACAAATTGCAAAAGAATAACTTGTACTCAAGCCATATAAACTTCGAAAAGAACAGAAACTAACTGAGCAAAATAAGTGTACACAGTTGCAAAGATGTCGAGTTCTCCTTCGAAAGTCCGCAAAAGGCGCATGGAAGCATTTCATCTTAACGGACGAAAACTTTTCACAATTGAATAATCCAATAAACGACAAAATTACCGTTAGTGGTCATCTGATAGTCCTGGAACTTCCACAAGAGTAGAACGTTGGCAAAAACCACAGTCAGTTATGGTTTGGGGAGGCATTTGCGAATCTGGAAAAACTCCTTTGGTTTTCATAGATCAAGGTGTCAATATGAACAAGGCCATATACTGCAATCAGATTTTATCGTCGGTTTTAATTCCTTGGGCCCAAAAACATTTAAAAACAGCATCTGACACTTCAACAAGATTCTTCCCCTTCTCAAAGAGCAAAAGCAACGCAAGACTGGTGTCAAGCAAATCTTCCAGATTTAATACCTGCGGGAATGTGGCCCCCTATTCACCTGACTTAAGCCCAATGGACTATAGTGTTTGGTCTATTCTGCAATCTAGAACCCGCTCTAAGCCACTTCGAAGTTTGGGATTGCCTAAAGGCTACTCTAAAGAAGGAATGGGCTAAACTAACGCCTGATGAACTGCGGCCCATTGCAGAAAATTTTACGTGGCGTTTAAGGCTGTGTATCGATGCCCTAGGGCAACACCCCTAAAGACAAGGCCTGCGCACCAAAACTTCTTTCTGGAATGAGTCATTCACATAAGGCTGACCAACGACCCCCTAAAGTTGAAATTTCTCCCCCATTTCCTGTCGCCTGCTCGACAGCTCATTTCAGTCTCTGTACGGAGTAGATTTTGCACGTGTACGTGATAAACCTTGTCTTAAGACATTCATTAAAAGTATTATATTATTTCAAGAAATTTTATAAAAATGCCATCAAGTGTTCAATTGTCTATTGCCGATCGAACTACGATGGAGAACCAAAGGCATCTGCCTTCAGTTTTCCTAAAAATGAAGATATGCTAATGAAGTTGCTGGCTATTATTCCTCAAGAAAATCTAAAAGTGATAAAAAAATTCTAAGTCTAAGTAAGAAGTCTTGTTTTATTTATTTCAAATAACAGTAATTAAAACATGAGTGAAATTCATTTTTTTTAAATTTCAAATGCATGCTTGTGGCATGGATAGAAATACTAAAGTTAATGTTATTTCCCTCAACCATAATTGTATGTTTTTCATCTTAAAAAATTCTCATTCTGTAGTGAATTTGGCTCTAATTTGCAAAACTTTCAATAGCTTTGACAATTACTAAAAATATTCCCTATCAAATTAGTCAAATTAATTGTTTTTAATCATATATGATTATTGATAGATTAAGTTTTACTGTATTTTTCAGACATTCTTGTTACATCTGAACAATTATATTATAAATTAATAATTAATTTAGAAATGAAATATTTGGGAATTTATTTATTTCACATTTTTCATATTGAGAAATAAATAATAGTGGTAGCAGTAATTATTCAATATACTTAAGGAAATAATTATTATTTACGTTCTCATTATATTAATCTATAATATGAAGTGGAAAATAATTTTAATATATAGATAATTTTAATATTAGATATAATTTTAATTACATGATATACATAATTTAAATTGTAAAATAAATCACAAATCCTACCTTTTAGATAATTTTAATTAAAGTTTTAAAGTTAAACACTTTTTTACCAGTTAAAATAGTGATTATAAATATTGCTTGTGTGTGTGTGTGTGTGTGTGTGTCTGTGTGTGTGTGTGTGTGAACTTTATCAGAATGAAATATATGATGCAATCAATCAAAACAACTTTTAAAAGTGTCGTACAGAATTCAACTAAATATATATAGTTTACATTTATCTTAATAGTGTTTTTTCTTCTTTTTTTTCCAGATTTACGAGCATCACTTTGCACAGAGAGTGATATCCTGAAGTTTTTCCTCTGATCTAAAAATTGTATGATAAGTATTTCAAGCTCTAATTGCTTTTTTAATTGTACTAATTAGACGCGTTAACTTTTATCTTCTAACAGATTACACCCGTTCTTTTTACCTATTTTTAATATCGATTTTAACCATTTTGACAGTACTTTCAAATTCCTCGCAATTATTTCTATACATGTTGCTACGTTCACTGGTCTTTTCATTGTCAACACTCTTGGAAGTGACAGTACTTCCACATTGTATCCCCAGCAATTTTAACTAATACATTTTTTTCAAACCAGACAAATTTGCCGTTAGACGGTGTAATCTCTAACAGCAACCGATAAATTAGAACAAGAAGTTATCTTACGGACACTCATGGCGCAATAACATTGCATCAAAGGTTGATAATTTTCACTGAACTTTTCTGTAAAATGCAGTAGGCACAAATTCTTCATATCATTCTCCTCTTTCTTGACTTAAACACACAAACGTAGCCATGTTTTGATGGACCCCTTGCTAAGGCGCAAACTCCAAATAAAATTCTATATTAAAACTCAAGTAACACTAACAGGAAAAACATTTATAGTAACAAAATCGTCTATCGTCAACAATTCACTTCAGTTCCCTTTTAGAATGACTTGCAGCTATATATATATATATATATATATATATATATATATATATATATATATATATATATATACGGAAATAAATTATTTTATAAATTCAAATTAAACTATACCTTTCTCTTTATTTAATTTAAAAAATTATAAATTGAATAAAAAATTAATATTTTGTAATTAATGTAATGAAAGTATTCTCAGAGCCGTATTGCATAATATTATGAGCAAATCTTAAGTTGATAAAGTTTATTTGGAGACCTGTTTAGTTTTTAGGTTTTGATTATTGGTATGTATATATATATATATATATATATAGTGGCAAGGGCATTACTTTATTGCTTTATTGAATTAATTTACATTTTCATGGATTTGGAACATATTTATTGTTCTCAAACGTTTTGTGACTGTCTTAAATCAAAGCATAAAAACTAAACTAAACTAAACTCCATGGCACGACAGCCCATGTGGGTCAAGGCCTAGAAAGCTCATAACTGTTTTCATGACCGAGGGCCCTGGGGTGCGAAGCATATGTCCCAGTTAGGTGGTCAGTCTAACCAAAGCATTAAAGGCTTCCCAAAATACGCTCACTGCATGATCTGCCCAAAGAAAATTTCAGGAGCCTGATTCTTTTGGATGAAAAAGGAAACCAAAATTGGCTTAAAAAAGTCATAAGTACCTGACGGAATGATTATTGACTCATCAAATTCCGCGTTTCTTAGTTTTGCGGCGGCTAGCATTTTCCCGCCAAGTTCTATGGAAAAAGGCAAACTGTCATTTATTCGGTTTATTTCAAGTATTCAGTACAATAGGATAAGTACAATAAAATTTTATAGAGAGGGAGCTTCCTGGAAAAGATTGTGTCCTTAATGCTTAAATGAAAGAAATCTTACTGAAAGTAGATAAGACTGAAAAATATACTCCAAACGTACGTTAACTCAGAGGTGATTTTAGACTGTTCCAAGAAAAGAGATCACTAAAATAAACAAATGTTGATATTATTACTTACAAAACATCCGCGATACAAACAGCTGATTTGTAAAATCCGAATGTATCGCATTCAGGTTTTCCTTTCTCATCTGGTAAATGTCCAAATATCAAGTTTTGTTCATATTTTCTTAGCTCTTTTAAGCATTGAGTTTCCGCTGCAATAAAACATAATGAGTAAACGCAATTGAAGTAATAAATTTAATTTACAAAATGCAATATTTATGAGAGGAAAATAATCATAAGGGATCAGTTAATCTAAGTACTTATATCACTTAGACGAAAAGAAAAATTGTTTTTCTTTAAGAATGATTTTTTAATATAAGCATACGTATTCATCGAAATAAAGAAAACATCTGTGAATAAAAGTGACATTTAAGAATGCGCATCGTAAGCACTAAAATTTAATCCTAAATATTAATTTTGTATGTGTCATGGTAGAATGGTTTCATAAAGTTATATACATCATAGAATTTTCTCGAAAATGTTTATTTTATCGTAGAATGTTTTTGAAATACCAAACTTTACAGACTTCAGAGAAACTAAGTTAAAGCTCTTCGACTAGATGCGGTAAATGTAACCAAAACATCAAACATTTCCCCGCATTCAGAAGTACGCACAGAGCTCGTGATGCTTACATATCATATCACGACACGCAGCAAGGTAATACAGGTATGGCAAAACAAAATAGTGGATGGAAAGAGAAGGAAACTGATATTAACTGTGAAGCAGATGTTCGAAAAGAAAACCAAAAAGTAACCACACAGTGCAGTCAGCATCTAGATTCTCCAGTGTCATTGATTATTGTCAGGAAACACCTTTATGAACAAGATATTCTTAACAGGCAACAGTTCACAAACCACTTGATGTTAATGCCAAATTTCGTTTAGAATGGTACTAGAACTATAAAACTAATAAAAGGGACTTCGTCGACTTGGGGTCACTTGGGCCTATTACGGGGACACAGTTCTTCAGAATGAAATGCCCTGGGTTTGATCTCAGTTATTGTTGTACAACATTAGATATTGAATTTCTGCCTTCTGCATGCACGTCTGTCATGGTGGGCGCTCGAA
Organism: Latrodectus hesperus; assembly: GCA_037975125.1. Taxonomy (NCBI): domain Eukaryota; kingdom Metazoa; phylum Arthropoda; class Arachnida; order Araneae; family Theridiidae; genus Latrodectus; species Latrodectus hesperus. Next base: position 87,574,535 of record CM075858.1, read on the forward strand.
AGTTTCCCGTGTCAACCCCTTGTGGCACCTGAATACAGCTTATTATCCATGAAAAGTCCACCCAGAAGGCAATTATGCAATGGTCATTACAGTACCTTGATAACATCCGGTAATCCATTATGTGGTGTCGAAAACAGTTGCATGATCCTAACAAATGAGAAACACATTCCTCCCCTCTCTGCATGAAGGTAGAATAGCAACAGATACAAACTAATCTCCTTCCATTTCATCAAATTTTTGCATAATATGACGAAGTTATATTTTGATTTAAGACAATTACTTTGTTTGACGAAAAGCAGATTCTATCTTCAGTTCATATACTTTTCCGTCCCTTCTTTGTTCTTCTGATTCTATTTTTTTCCGTTCTTCAATTATAGTGATCTTCCTCAAAATTTAAACTTCCTTTAACAGTCTTTTTTATTATTAATAATTTCCATAATTAGAGCTCCTTCAATTCATAATTCTGACGCAAGAGTTTGTAAATCATCTTTCCTACCTTTGACGAGAAAAGACATATTGAGGGATAAAATTTAAACGAACTTTTCTTTTAAAATTTGCCAAGTTAAAATCACAAAATTCAAAAGTAACACAACTTTTAAGAAAGAAACATGAAATTTCCAATTAGATCCAATCTTAAAATTTTCAATAAAATATTTTCTATTCCAAAGTCATACACTTTCTAAGTGAACTTTTGTTACAAAGTAAACTAGAAAGTTCTTGTTGCTTTTAATGACCCAAAAGAACTACGGAAAGTGTAGTCTATTGTTAGTCCTCGAAGTCATCACCATCGTCATCCAGCATCTTCTACCAAGCCGTCTTCTGTTCTGCAATCCCTTTGCGGTAAAACCCCGGGTTTTCGGACGCAAAGAAGTCCGTGAAAACTTAGTGCAAATCTTTTTCATTGGTGAAGGATTTCCCATTAAGATGATTGCCCAGGGAATGTGGGAGGTGATAATCTTCAGTTGCAAGGTCATGTGAGTAAGAGGAATGGCATAAAGTCTCCCAAACAATTCGATGTATGGTCACCCTAGCAACATGCGGCCTCGTGTATTCGACAACCTCGTATGTTCGACAAAGAACATAACACCCTTGCGATAAACCAGTGCTTGCTCCTTTTATTGTAATTCCTGTTGCACACTTTCTGTTTGTTGTGAATACAGGTCTGAAGTGACCGTTTGACTCGTTGGTAACAGCTCATAGTGACCTACTTGACGATTAGTCCACCATACAAAAAGCATAATCTTGCGTGGGTGCATCTCCGACCTGATTTTGAGAATATAATGCCTTGCCGTATGTTCATTCACAACACTATTTGCAAGCACTTGATATATTCAGCGACTTAAAGCAGCATCTGATAAGCCTACTTTGAAGTCGTAAAGCAAACAACACTGAAAGAGCTCCTTCAACATGTCCATTTCTCTTCGCAACTCTACGAGTTGTGATTGATGAATGTGAGTGGTGGGCCTGCTTTTATACCGGCTGATATTCCTACTCTCGACTGATCATTGTCTCAACTACGTCATACACTAATTTGTATGTTTATTTGTACTTCATTCAATGGAAATGCGAAAACGACAAGAACTTTCTTGTTTACCTTATATAAGCTCAATCATTTTCATTTATCTAATAGAAACTAAATAAAGTCAAAATCAGAATTATTTTAATTCAAAGAATAAAATGTTTTTTTAATAAAGTTAAGTTTACAATCTTTTATCTCAAAAATCAACAAATTCAATCAAATTTGATTTCAAAAAATTCAGATGTTTCGATTTTATTTTGACAGTTACTAAATCAAGTATAGCTTCGCTTCTTTAAATATAAACACTGCTCTGTTTATCATATAATGCAAAACATTCGAATAACTTTCATTCAGGAAGGGAATTATAAGATATATTATAAAGTGAAAAGTATATACTATACACATCACATTATTTTTATGTATTTGAAATAAATTTTTTTCAATGATGATAAAATAAGTCAGTTCAATTTAAATTTTAAATAAAATGTTGAATCACTAAACTTATTCAAATCAATTAAGCGGAAAATTATTTAACAATAAAAAAATTAATACGACAATATTGTATTAAATATGTGTGTGAGCTTCGAAAATACATAAAATATTCTTATATTAAATACACGGCATAAAATATAATACATTATGTTTTCACAAATAACACATTTTCACATAATATTCTCCATGCAAAACTTAAATATTTAAAAACACTTAAATTAATTTTTATTCACTTTATAAAATTAGGAGATATTAATTTAAATTAAATTTAATTCTGATAATGTGCTAACACTTTATCAGAATAATTTAGCTAAATAATGTACTAATTTATTATATATATATATATATATATATATATATATATATATATATATATATATATATATATATATATATATATATATATATATATATATATATATATATATATATATATATATATATATATATATATTTAGTACGTGTCGTACATATTACTTATGAGTACTGATGCTCACAATCTTTTTTTTCGCAATATAGATTGTGTAGATTAGAAGAAACAATAATATTCAACTTTAATTACAGAATATTAATTGTTGTACTAATTGTAAAGAACAATAATACTTAAATATTTTGTACAATACAGGGTATATCGATTATAAAGAGCAAAGATGATCAAACAGATTATAACATAGGATTACAGGTGTTCAGATTACAGTACAAGATATAGTAATTAAAAACAGCAATGATGCTAAAATTTTTTAACTGTACTAATTTCTATAATTAGAATAAATGTACTAATTATATGTTCAAAAATTTCAGTACAGAAATTTTTATACTCAAAAATGTCAGTAGGGTGTGCTAATGGTGTAAGTATGAATTCCCTCTCTTAGTCATTTCTCGCCAAATCTAGCACCCTTTGATTGTAGTGTTGTCAATTTGAGTTTTTGTTTTTATTATAGTGTTGCAAAATTTATTTTTTGCTATTTTTCAGATTTTTTAGTTGCCAGATTTCGTTTTTAATAATTTTTACGACATATGTATGCTTTTTTCAGTGGCAACAGCATTTTTAGTTTCACTGCAAGTTTTCTTTGTTCTACGTTTTGAACCTTTTGTTCTACGTTCCATTTGACCGCTATTTGCAGTTGTGTTTCGTTGTCGCCAGCGTCCAAACATCGTAAATTGTTCTTTTTTTCAATTTCATATAGTTTATTTATTATTTATATCTTTTTTATTTGGTTTATATTTATTATATATTTTTCTTTTATATTTTCAATATCGTAAATTATTCTAATCTAACTAACTTTTTCCAATTTCTCTTTATTTATTTATTATTATCTTATATATTTTTGGTAATTTATTATTATATTTTTCTTATATATTTTTCCATAATGTCTGCTGTGTAATAGTAATGTTAACAAATTCTAAGAGATAATTTTGAAAAAAATTAAAGCAAATAATGATGGATACTTTACTTTTTCAAGCTCTAGATCAACAATTAGAAACCCCGGAATTGCGAATAGAATTTTTTTATTTCATTTATCACAGGATTCACAATTATTAATTAACTTTTTGAAGGAATTTGGATTAATAAAAATTACGAATTTCAAAAAATATGGATCGGAGATAAAGATTAGCCCAAAGAAAGGTTATTCCGATGGTTTTTCTTTGGTATGTTGAAAAAGTATTTCTGGGAAACAATGTAATACAGAAAAATCAACTAGGCTTGGTTCGTGGTTTTCACATTCCAAATTAAAATTTTTCGAAATTTTATTCATCACATATGAAATTTTGAGAGGTTCTAAAACAGAACAGATAATTGAGGAGTATTCTTTTGCAAAATCTACTTTGGCCTTAATTGGAGGCAATTTATCAATGAGACAATTTTATATCATATCGGACTTGTATCAGAAAAAATAGGGGGAGGGTAAAATTGTAGAAATTGATGAATCAAAATTTGGCAAACGGAAATATCATAAGGGGCATAAGGTTGAGGGTCAGTGGGTGCTAAGAGTAGTTCCGGGAGAGTTTTTCTAGTAGCTGTTCACGATAGTACACAAGAAACTTTATTGAAAATTATTAAGGATTGGATTTTGCCTGGAGCTTCCGTATTCCGACTGTTAGAAGAGCTAAGATTGCTTAACTGAGGAGGGATTCAAACATTTAAAAGTCAGTTATAAGCTGATATTTGTTGATCCAGAAACTGGGTGTCACACGAACACAATTGAAAGTGCGTGGAGGCATGTAAAAGCGTAGTTACCTACGTACAATCATAGGACAGATTTTAAATTCTAATTTGCAATATATATATTCCATAAAGCATGCATAGCGGCAAATGTTGATTGTTTTAATAAATTTACTGAAATCGTTTCGGGAATTAATTGGGAGGAGTACCAAATTTCGGAGAAGGTGTAATTATTTTATTCAAATTCTATTGCTGATATGTATTTATTCTATTGTATTCGTGTTTCATTTTATGTTTAATTAAAAAGTATACATATATGGAAAAATATTTTTTGCATGCTTTTTTGTAAAATTTGATAAGTAGTCTCACTGAAATGTGAAACACACACGAACGGACTGGAGACAAAGGAACAAAATGGCGAAATAAATATCGTACCATTCGACATGTGAGCTTGACGTCATATCAGATAAGTACATTATTTTTACTTACTTCTTTTTTAAAATTTCTAAAATGCCTATTTTTGAAACTTTAGGAAAATTCCCGCGTTAAAAAACATGCGCTTAACTTGGCGACGAAAAAAAATTCACAATGGTCGCCAAAACAGAGGGATACTCTACTAGTTCCGAACCTAATTCACTACAATATTAAATATATTATTTCTTACATTCCCACGCGAATAGCAAAAGTATATCTAAATATAGAACGACCTTCAAAATAAAGTAAAATGCAATTCCTACAAATCACTCATCTTTGATCTCGGCGGATGCCTCTAGTTAAAGTCCACAATGAAATTACAGATTTTGAAACAAACAATTTTAACACAAAGTAAAATACTCGATATTAAAAAATAAATCAATAAAATCACAAAAGCAAAACATCCGTTAGTTTTATTTCCAACTCCTCTCACTTGATCAATTTCTATAGCAAATGTCCACGTGTTACAAAACACAAAACCGGGATCTTAAAATGTAGATTCAACGCTTACTTTCATTATGCACTAGATGGCGCTATGCTTAAACTTCAAAGTAGTTAAAACAGTACATATATATATATATATATATATATATATATATATATATATATATATATATATATATATATATATATATATATATATATATATATATATATACACACACAAGCTGACCCAGCCACGCGTTGCAGTGGCTGAGTTTGGGTACAATCAAATTAATATTTTCTAAAAAAATTTAAAATAGGTTCATTCATATGAGATTAAAAATAAAACGTTTCGCAAAAATTTAAAAGTAATAGGTAAAGTATCGAAATTTTGAAATTAAGCACAAATCAACATATACTTTCTGAATTTACATTTTATTCATCTTATATTAAATTATAGTTAGTAATCAGTGACTTACTTATAAAATATACTGTATAAATTAAAAACATCTAAAAATAAATTGTTATAAATGAGGTAGATAACATTGACATCGAACTATTATTTTCTCAATTTTTAATTATTAAAACTAAAAAATTTTTCCGCGGTATTATACTGAAATAAAAAAATTAAAAGAATTTATCATTTGAATGAATAAATTAGATCAAAATGTTCTACTGAATAAATTAATAATTATCAAATTATAAAATAATAAAAAAAATAAAAGGCTGTCAAGAAATACTTACATGTTTTGGAGGTAGTATGAAAATTAGTAGAGAAAAACAGCAATAAATAAAATTTTATTTTACTTTTTATAATATTAAAAATATTCAAACTGAACACGCACAATACTAACACAATATAAAGTATAATTATGAAAGTGATTCACAAAAAATTGTTATAGTATGATTATACATCATGAAAATATATGTATCATAAAAATATATGAAAATATATGTACATCATGAAAATATAATAATAAAAATATATGTAAATTCTATATTTAACCACGCGATTGCGCGCGCACGTTAATTTTCTCGAAGATGTATAATCTAGAAAAATAAACACGTCACCATCTGCCGAATACCTGTGCAACTTAGATGATAAACCGCCATCTATTAGGAACTTACAGAACTAAACAATAAATAAACATTAATGTCGTATAATAAATATTGAAAATAATAATTAAGAGATAAAAATTATTCTATCTTTTAAGTTGGACTATATTATAAATGGTTACAAAATTTTATCAAAATCCGTTCAGTAGTTTCGGAGTTTATCGGGAACATACATCGTGACACGAAATTTATATATATATATATATATATATATATATATATATATATATATATATATATATATATATATATATATATATATATATTCATTTACGAAAATAACTTACTTTTCCTTCTCACCGTATCTTAGTAAGTTAATATTAAATTTATTTTCTTTTTCTTTTTTTTCATTACTTCGCCTATTTCTTATATTTACCGCACGTTTTTATATTTGTATTTATTCATAATTTATTGCATAGTTATAATTTTTCAATCAGGACATTGGCGATGTTCTTAGTTCTGAAATTTTTGGAACCCTTTCTGTTGGTGCTGTCTCGGTATTTTATTCGATAGCAAGACGGCTTGTGTCCGAGAAGACGTTGGCGACTTACTTTAAAAAAATTATATATATATATATATACATACATATATATATATATATATATATATATATATATATATATATATATATATATAGATAGATAGATAGATAGATAGATAGATAGATAGATATAGATACATAAATGTATGTATGTGTACAGGGTACCATACTTAAAATTTTAGTTTACACACAATTTTAAATATATTGAACAAGTGACGCCCACCACTGACGATACACAAAGTGAACTGAATTCCTCTGTCCTCATATTTCTCCCACCAGCACATTGGCTGGTATGGTATCCGTTTTTCTTTGAATGTTTCCTTTCAGATATTTCAAAGTTTGTAGGTGGTCAGTATAGTCACATGACTTTAAATACCCCCACAAAGAGAAATTACATGAGAATAAACGGGAGAACCAGCTGGAAAGTCCAAATTATTTCCCATTTAAATGATGCACCTGAAAAAATAATCCTCTACGACAAATGCATGGTGTTGATTACTCCAATGCATGATGACGATTGAACCACAATGTTACGCAACTTTGTGATCTCTCTAAAGGGAATCCACGCCAACCACAATATCTTTATATACTTTTTGCGTTATTGCAATTCGAAGTAAGGAAGTTATCTTGCCTCATCTTGTGTGTGTGTGTGTATATATATATATATATATATATATATATATATAACGTTGAGGCTGTTCTACTGGTCAATACAGAAAAATATCTGGACGATACTTTGGCCAATGCACTCAAAAGTTCTGAAATAATAAAAAATAGTGTAACATATCGCCACTAGATGACGCTACAACTTATAATATGAAAAAACGACAGGCTGAGATATCGAACAATGAATGACCAGTGGTCTTACAGAAAAAGAATGCAATAAGGACGATACACAATTGCAATATTGCCCTTGCAATTTATTAAACAAAAAGAACTTTTCTAATTGTCATTTCTAAACACGCAAAAAAGTCAGTGCTTAATAAACTTGTTCATCATGAAAACCATCCTGTTCGACAACACACTCCATTCTGAAAATCACGTTTTCTACCACTGACCGAAGAGAGTCAACATGGATGTTCTGAACATGATGGTGAATACTGTTCTTCAAATTGGACACAGTTATCAAAGGCTCCCTGTAAACATTGTTTTGCAAAAATCCTCACAGCCACAAGTCGCCAGGCGTGATATCAGGCGATCGTGAGGCCATGTTGTAGGGAAACATCAGCTGAACACCCGTGCGTTCGTAAATGTCAGCCTCAACAATTGTTGGATTTGGGTTTTGCATGAATATGGTTTCTTGTAGGCAGCCTCGTTGCTGGAGAGTAGGAATTACGTATGTCTGCAACATGTTACGATACCGTAGCCCATTTACAACAGGTCCTTGAGGAGTCATTTGTTCAAAAAATATGGTTCGATAGTGAATGAAGGAGTGAATTCGCACCATATGGTCACTTTCGTATCATGCAAGGGTTTAACGTGCATTCCATGTGAGTTTTCTGTAGGCCAGATGCGACAACTATGGGTATTTACAAGCCCATTAAGATGGCATGGGTTTCATCCGCCCACAGAATGTTCCATGGCCAAGAATCATCAACTGCCGTTCTCGCGAGGAATTTGCAAATCTCCGGGTCGTGCCGTTCTAATTGATGAGCCACTTGAATCTTATACGGGTAAAAGTTTAGAATATTACGCATGATATGTCTTACAGTTGGGTAGGGCGTATCTAGGGTACAAGAGACGGTCGGTACACTGACAGTTTCGTAAAGCGATTCACTGCTGCCTTCCACGATTGCTGTAGCAACATCCTCTACGACGGCCCTGTTAACCCTTTTTTCTTCCTTTTCCCGGTCGAACGCTTAGCTGTCCTGTACGCTCAAATTTCACCATCATGTCTCTGAGAGCACGATCCAACATCGGTCCACGTCGTTGTTTCTTCAGATGGTGGAACTCTCTGAGAGCTGTCGCTGCATTCTCACCGTTGCAGTAGTAAAGTTTGACTAGAATTACTCTCTCCACCAATGTCGGCATTCTGCAATGCTCATTTGATTGCAGCAGGAACACATATTCCGTTTATTGTGCATGACATTTGCATGTGTTGCTGTAAAATGCGCCATCAAGTGGCGATATTTTAAACTATTATATTTTTATTTCTGAAATTTCGAACGCAACGTCCGAAGTGTCTATTGTCCAAATATTTTTCTGTTTCGACTAGTAAAACGGCCTCCAGTGTTCCATTGAGTAGCGGAAGTTTAATTTCGCTAACCCTATATATATATATATATATATATATATATATATATATATATATATATAAATAAACTAAATTTACCTGATAGCCCACGTGGGCTAAGGCCTATAGAGCCCATATTTGTTTTACCAACCGAGGGCCCTAGGTTTTGAAACATATGTCCAAGTTAAGTGGTCAGTTTAACATACGAAATAAAAACTAAACTCCATGGCACGATAGCCCAAATGGGCCAAGGCCTACAGTACCCATAACTGTTTTCATGACCGAGGGCCCTGGGGTGCGAAGCATATGTCTCAGTTAGGTGGTCAGCCTAACGTAAGACCCTCAGTGTTTAGTTCCCAAGCATGCTTGGTACTCAGTTAATCGACCCACTGAAGTGATGAAAGGCTGAGTCAACCTTTCCCAGCCCGAGGATCAAACCTCGGACCTGTGTCATGGGAGCGTGAAACGCTGCCACTAAGCCACCGGGCAATATACGAAATGCCCAGTGTTTAGTTTCCAAGCATGTTTGGTTCTACGTTTTAACGACCCATTGAAGGGAAAAAAGTCTGAGTCAACATGGCGCGGCCGAGGACTGAACTTTGAACCTGTACCTTGAGAACGTGCAACGCAACCACTCAGCCACCGGGCTTTTATATATATATATATATATATATATATATATATATATATATATATATATATATATATATATATATATATATATATATATATATATATATATATATACATATATATATATATATTCGTTTGAAAAACAAAAGTATACAAATATAATTATAAATTTCTGCTTCAGTGCGATTTCCATTGAAATCAAGCAGGCATTCATAAGATTTTTGTTTATTACAAAGAAATTTGAGAGTCATTATGCCTGAAGCCATTCGTGAGGTGCAAGCTGTAAAATACATTCGGTGAATAATTTTCCTGACTTGGAATTACTCATATTAAAGTCCCAATAATTATTTATTAAATTATGCATTTATAAGTTTTTTCCCGCAACCATAGAAGCAGGAAGTTTTTCTAGGATGTATTCCGGTACTGCAGTGACAAATGTACGAGAGAGATTGAGCAACCCTATTGGTGAACTTATGTTGTTTTTCGATTTACAATTTCACAGATTTAAAAAAAATCGATTGATATAATTGAAAAATGTTTGTTAGTTATCTTTGCCCTTTTCGCTGGTCGTCTCTTTCCCTAAGATGTGTCCGTTCCGACAATTGAACTTTTTACTTTTCTATACAGACTGGCATAAATTATTCATTTGTTTTGAGAAGGTTGTTTCTTAAAAGTTTAATCGTACCCATATGAGAGATATATGAAAAGAACCATATTCTCCCCAAGTTTGTATTGTGAATACCTGAGTATAGAATCATCATCAGCATTGGCACGACAGCCCTTTGTGGGCCTTGGCTTTCTTCAGAAGTCTCTGCCATTCCGCCCCTTTTCTAGAAATCGACCTCCAGTTCTTGACTTTAAGTATGTTGAAGTCTTCTTTTAAGCAGTTCTTCCATCTCTTTTTGGGTCTTCCTCTTGATCTGCTACAGAAAGGGGTGGTGTTGAAGACCTTTATTGGTGTTCTCTCTGTACTCATTCTCATGAGGTGTCCTGCCCATCTCATTCTAGAAAGTTTTATTGATTTAATGATGTTTTATTCTCCATAGATTTTGTACAGTTCAAAGTTATAACTTTTTCGCCAGGTGCTATTTTCCAGCACAGCACCAAAAATAGTTCTTAGGACCTTTCTCTCAAAAATCGCCAATGTTTTCTCTTACTTCATCGTCAAGGTCCATGTCTCTGAGGCGTGGATTAGAACTGATTTAATCAATGTCTTGTATAACATTATTTTTGTCCTTCTCCTGATTAGGTGAGGTTTCAAAAGAGGTCTTATTGTGAGTATAGAATGCTTCTGTTATTTTTCCTATCCTGTGAAGAAGTACGAGGTTATTTATTACCTTTTGAAAATGAGGAAAAAGTAAGAGAAAGAAGTCATTGTGTCCTTGAATATGCTTGTTGTTCGCATGTAATAGCTGTGAAATGCGTTTTTAGGAGAGAATATAGAACAGAACTGACGTGTAAACAATGAATTTTGTCCTGGTATCAGCAATTCAAGGACACAAGTTATTTGCTTTAAAATGTATGGAATGAGTTCGATTATCATCTAGGCGTGTATCGTGGCACCAAATGTGACACATAATATACATATGTAGAAATTGCATAAACTTGGTGAGTTTGTAATTCTTTTCATAAATCTTTCATGAGTGGGAACTATATGTTTGTGAAAATATAGCCTTTTGAAAGTGAAATATTCATTCATGCTAATATTTTATTATTTCAGGTCAATATCCAAAATTAGAATTATTATTGGACACTTGTAAAAGTGATAGATTTCGTTTTACATGCAAAACAAATATATCTAATGAAACAACAAACTCGATATTCTCACCAGATTCGCAAGTCCAGGTTCTCTTGTCACATACGAGACCAGGTCCACATTCTTGTCGAGGTATAAATCCTAGTTCTCGAGTCTTACATTTTTCTCCTTTTTCTAAAAGGAAATATTTATATATCAAATCAAACAGCAAAGTCAAAGAGCATGAGGTAATAATAAATATTTTCAATTGTTACAGCATGTTGCAATACAAATGATTTATGCAATGTTACAAAACTACTGAACAAAATTAACAGAAATTTTGTTGACAATATTTTTTATTGAATTAAAGATTAAAGTATTAAAATTCATCTCATCTAAATTTTATCGTCTCCAGTTTTCAAAATGTTAATGTTCAAAATCTTAAACTTGTTTCAATTAAATGTTATTAAGAAGAAGGATAAATACTGAATTTTTTAATCAAAGACATATTTTATTTATTATTTTTGTGTGGTTAGACTATACTTGAGGGTGCCCCTTGAATACTTGCCAAGTTTATCGTCAAGATGGGCGATGTTGTTCTATTTATGGTAACCCTAAACGTTATTCTGAAATCCATTCACGGTTCTAATTGTTTTGGATTCTGATTGGTTTTCTTCTCAGGATTAATTTAAGCAATATCTGTAGGTGCTATTAGAGAATTCTGTGTACCTCAAAGTGAGGATATTCCAGCAAAATAAAGTGGTGAGTACATTTTTTTCTTTTTGTTATGTGCTTTCTGCATTATTTTTGAAATTTCATTGTGTTTTGGCCGCCATTTCTGTTTGCACAGCGTTCCGCGCGAACAGGATTGGCGCCAAACAAAAATCGCCAATTTCGCTAAGGGGCACCCTCAAATATATTTTTACCTTTTGTATTTAAGGTATTTCATCAATTAAAACAATTTGATGGTAAAATTATTCTGTGTACTTCACTTTGAGGTACACAGAATAATTTTAATTAACATGAAGTAAAAATCATAACTATACCTTATCAACATATCCTGGTAAGTTGATTTTCAATTTCGTTTCTTTTCCCAATTTCCCTTTTTAAATGACTTTTAATTCTTATTCTCACACCATGTTTAAAATTTTTTACTTATTAATAACCTCGCTGTGTAATGTTTATTATGTATTGCAGACAGATTACCACAAGTGATTAAATATAACTTTTATTGCAACTAAAATAAGTTACGAATTTCATCCACTCTCTGATACATAATGAAGCAATCAACTAAATAAGGAACAACACCTTCTGTTGTTAGATGCTGCTTAAACAATTATAAGTTATATGAATACAATATTCATTTATCGATTACATCGTATCCGTCCTTTTAACTTTTGAATATATAATAATCCTTTAGGTATGGAGGAAAATTTGCAACCCATCCAGATCTACTCTGGTAATGAATATTATCTTGAGAATCCATTACATTTGATGAATTCTTGATAAGGGAATGATTTTTTGAGCTAAAAACTGAAGCCTCTCCATTAATGCTGCTATATTAAGCCTCTATTACTTTAGAGTTGCCGGTATTTCAGTTTGAGCAACTCCCGTCAAAACTCTATCTTCTTTTCTTATTAGCCAGACATTTTACCACGAATTTCGGCAATTCGTTCTCCTCATCCAATAATATTACATATTTTTTTAGCAGCTGCGCTGTTGAAATTTGTACATTATTTTGTTTTCGCTAAGTTTCATACCAAAAGAATGTTATTGGCGTTATAAGTTGCCGAAAATCAGCAACTTTTTTGTGCATGCAGCGGCAACTCGAGTAATTCATATCGCCAATGATTTTAAAAACTGATCAAGTTTTATCTTCTTTTCGCCAAACGGAAATAGTACAAAAAATGGTTATTTATTTTCATTTTTGTTGTAATAATTCAGTGTTAACGAACGATCGTAAAGTTTTCAATTTTTAAACAGCAAATTTAGATTTAGAATGGGCATATTAATTTCAATATAAAAGAATTTAACTGCTTAAAAATTTGACAACATTTTAACGAATATTTTATTATTCAAATTATTTTGCTTCAATAATTTGAAAGTATTTCCAAATATTTATGCAGATGTTCTTAATAGGATATATTTTTATATAATAAAAATGTCACACAAAATTTAAAACTTTATTAACGAATGCAATGAAGAAAACATCAAAATTTAGAATTATTAAAATATCATATATTTGTTACTTCATATTATTTTTTAACTAACTTACTTTAAATTTTATACAATTCAAAACCTAAAAACTTAAATTTGAAATTGTAAAAAAGAACCCTTTTATAAAAAAGGTACTTTTTTCTGATTTTGCGGGCATTTTAAGATTTGATAGATGCTTTTTTTTCCAACGGCGGGCACACTTGAGTGACTAACCCTGTTACTTCAAAACTACTTCAAAACCATGTTAGTATTTAATCTGGAAATCTGGATAACTAAAATAAAGTTAAAACATTGTAATGACCAAACATCTAGAATTTCCATTAAATGATATTCATATTAAATACTTAATTTTTTACCCTCTTTAAGAACTTAAAATATAAAAAAAATTGCTTTGTTTAAAATACACACATTTAAAAAACTTCATTAAGACTGTTTAATAGTTAGACGTATAAATATCTTATTAAATATTCATTGATTTCTTTTCATAATATCTTTTAAATCTGAATTACTCAAGGATAATATATGCAGTGCATTCATCAATGTTTCTTACCCATAAACTGCTCAAAGTTAAAGAACGCCTACAAAAGTCTAAATCTAATTTTAAAAAAATGTGCATTTAGACAATCATATATTGTCAGACGATGAAATAATTTTATGGCTAAAGGAAGTTGAAAATGTGAAATAATTGGCAAAATAAATTATAAAATGCTAACTCAAGGATATGTTTACTTTTCCAAATTATAATAAACAAGATAATAAATTTAGTAAATAAATACAGTAATATATTGAAGAAATTGCTTTATTTTCTTAATAAATTGTGAAGGTTACACAGAAAAGGAAAATTTTTAATACACTGCTATATTTAGACAAAATATTTTTAAAAAAATGACATGAAAATGAAATGGCAGAAAAATATCAAAATTTAAGAGTGAAATTGATTCAAACAAAACAAAGAAAATCCGTTTTAAATGTTCCTCTGAATTAATTAGCATTTTAAAATTTTGACTCTAAACAAAATTCCCAAATAAGAATTTATCAGGAAATCTGGAATCTACTAATTAAAATATGGTAACCTTAAAAATTGTATTCAGAAAAGGGATCTATTATTAAATCTAGTAAAACAGTTATTTTTTTTTCTTGCGGCAAACCTAAAAGAAATTTTAAGCATTCATTGAACAATGAGAACGAATTGCCGAAATTGGAGCTATGACGTCACGTAATGATAAGGCATCACGTGAATTCACGGAGAAGAAACAATGACCTCATGTCTTGTGAATATGTGACGTCATTATTCTGTTGAACCAATGAAACTGTTTATATCATTTTGAATTGTTATTTACATTGTGACTGATGGGCGATAGCAGTTTTGGAAAATTATGGCAGTTTATTTATTGAGAGACATCTGATATTTACATTAATTTATTTATATTGAAACTCAGAATGTATAATTTCTTGACATTTTTTATATTTTGATAATTTTTTTGAAAAAATATTGAAAACTATCATTATTAAACAAAACTAGTGTATATTTCATAACCTAAATTTAATCCAACTCATTGAATTACATCATTGCTTTGAATATAATTTAATTATATTTTTGAAATAAATATTTGAGATAATTTTTTTATAATAACTATAAATTTTTAAATAAAAATAATTATAAGTCCTTAAATAAATAGCAACCAAATTATCAACACAATTCAAAAAGTATTAAAATATTTTTCAAGTAAATTATTTTGTGAAAAACAGTAATATAATAATGCATTCCTGAATCTTTAAACATCTAAACTAATTCTGCAATGATAATAAATTTTTACTGAATTTCTATATGTAGTTAAAAGTATAAGATACATATTTATATATATACGATACTTTTAGCGGTGTAATCAAAAATAAATAGTAGTTACACATATAGACTTCAATAAATGCTTTCTAAGACCTTAATCCTCAATCAACAAATGTTTACACATTATTATATCTTTATATTTAAACTTAATTTGACTCAACTATATATACATAAATTGTTAACAAATATTACTTTAATTCCAAATTTTTTAAATTTAATATTGAATTTATTTTATTAAAAATCTATTACTCCTAATTAACCTTAGCAAAATAATATATGCAACAAAATTACTGTTTCATTTATAATCATTAAACACAAGAGTCAATATTTTCAATAATATTAAATACAGTATATTTTAATGTAGAATATGTTCTTTTGTGAATTTTATCTAAATTAATAATAAATTAATTTTTCTAAATTAATAATAAATTAATAATTAAAGTAATAAATAATAAAAATTAATAATAAATGAATTTTATCTAAATTAAATCTAAATTAAAGATATATTTTAATATAAAAAAATAAGATCAATTTCAATTTATTTGTAAATCTATGTTTATTATTAAAACAAATCATAACCCATCTCAGATTTTTCAAATGTTTTGTGAAACATATGACTTATTTTCTAGATAAGAACATTTTTTATATTTGTCAAAATAAGTTATATCTTGAATCCACAGATATCTTCAATCTATATAATTTCATAAAATTAATAAACTTTCTCAAATTTTATAAAAATGTTAATTTTTATGAAATAAATTTTATTTATTTTATCATTATTACATAAATTTTATTTATTTCATCATCGTTAATAAATAATTTAATTTTTAGTAAATAATTTAATAAAAAGGTAATATTTAATATTCAAAAATTGATTTAATGACTTTTAACGAAGATTTTTCATAAATTAATCTTCATTATAAAAATATTGATAAAAGTTAACGGCAAACATTATTTCCAAGAAAAAAAAAAGAAAAAAGAAAAAACAAAAGGAAAAGATAATTTGCTTCGTCGTCGGTGTCCTGCCAGATATTTCTAACTTTCTGGAAAACTAAAAAGTTCTCTCGGAACGCCTATTTTGGGACGTTTTCTGATGCACTTGTTCGTCGAAGTTTTGCCTAAAGCTCCTGTTTTGCCGGCGTCAGTTTTCCAGCGAATTCTTCTTCGTTTGTCCCCTGACACCCAATCTAAAGTCAAATTAATTAGATTCAGACAGTCTTTTAACTTTTGAAAATTTTAAGCATTTTCCATTTTTTGTGAGGACATGGTTATTTGAGGTTTGCAGGTTATATAAAGCTAAAGCAGGTTAAAGCTTGTTTCTTAAGACTTGGATTTTTATTTACAGAAACTATTGTTGTTTGTTCCCAAATTTTATTCTTACAATTCCATATGCACACATTATCACAAACTTTTAATATTTTAGGTTTATATCAAAATAAGGCTTGTTTTCCTTAACCTTTTGAGTCCGGCGTCACTGTTTCAAAAAACTGCTCCTAGGACGGTGACAGAGGACGACATTCTCTACCCCCTTGACCGAAAGGAGAGGGAAGTTTTCACCGTGACCTATCTTTATCTTTTGAGAGAGATACGCCATGCTACTTCTGCCGTAATTCTCATGAAAATGTAAATTTGTTTACCATAAATTCTATACTTATCGACAACCTATCGATTTTTTTTCTATTCGTTGTTTTACATACCACATTAAGAAATGTTATAAGAATTTTAAGATTGTATACATGCATTTGTGAAACAAATTTAGTCTGTTTCAAAACCTATATGACGTATATTAATTTATTAGAGAATTTTCTGAAATAATTATTTAAAATAATTACAGATTTCTTTAAAGTAATGAATTTGCAATTTTATATAATAAAAATGATAAGCTATAAACTAACTGAATATTTCAAAAATATTCCTAAAAGCAGCCTGCCTGATATTAAAATATGTAAATAAAGATATTTTGGACAAATATTTCCTTTTATGAGTAAGTACAAGCAAATTGCCGAAGTTGCATTTGAAAAAGATTAAAAGTAATCTGTGTGTTAAATACAGTAATGATTTCAGTTTTCTTTTTACTTAAGTATTTTTATTTATAACAAATTTCTATATTGAATGGATTAAAATATATGCTTTTTTATATTTCACTTTTAAGGAAAAAGCTTTAAAATGTGATTTTCCTTTCTGCGTGTTTCTGTAACTAAGTATGAAACGTTTTGCACAATGAATGTAGCCAGACGAATCTTGAGTTTCTCCTTCATATATAGCATTCAGGTTGATTGTTTAATAAAACTACATTTGTCATATAATAAATAGTAATATTCGGTTCATTTCCCAATTACTGAGAACTTGAAAATGTTCATTCAAATAGTACATTCCAAGATATACTCGTATTAGTCTCAGAAAATATTTTTATAAAATTCTTATCAGATCATTAGCAAAAAATCATTAGCTTTATATTGGGAATAAATTCTTATCTCCAGTGTTTTAAGCTTTTACAAAACTATACTTATTAAATTATTTTTAAAAATCAAAACCGAAATTAGTTTAATTTTATACAGAAATTAAAACTACGTAGAAGAAAGACTGGCACAACTAAAAGGCAGTATAAATTCCGGTGAAGAAAAAAAACTATCCATATATAATTAATGGCCTTTATTCTTCACGGAATTCGTTAATTTTGATACCACATTATAGGAAGCAGAAATTCCTGGATTCATTTTATTTCTGTCTTTACCTAGATACACTTCCATATCAAAAGTATAGCTATATTTGTCTGCTAATTTATAAAGTTTAATTCCCCACTGTTTTCTTTTTTAGGAATATATTGTTTGAATATCACTCTTCCTTTGAATTTTATAATGACTTCATCAACTGCTAGTTCTTCAGACGGATGATAGTGCTCCTTAAAAAGATTTATTTAAAAAATCAAAAATCGTTCGTAATTTCCATAATCTGTAGTATTCTTCAAATTTTGGTTTATTCTTATTGTCTGTAAAGTGTAAAAATCTCAATACATTAAAAAATCTATCACGAGACATATTTTTTCTAAAAATAGAAGTTTCAATTAATTCATCTGTCGACCAATAATCTTTGATGTTAGCTTTATCTAAATGGCCCATTAAAAGAATAAGTCCTAAGAATTTTTTTAACCCTCTCTCTCTCTCTCTGGTGCATCAATATTAATTCACTTTGTCCTATGTTTTCTTTTATTACTTCCCAAATGTAATTCTAATATTTGGGAAGTATATCTATTTGTTTCATCTGCAATAAAGTTTTAAAATTTCTTCTGAAAAAATAAATAAAAAAATTCGTGCTCCTCAACTAAATCCTTTATTATCTCAGAAATATTTAAATCCCCCGTAAATTTAAAAATGATAGGCTTATCATCTGCTTTAGCCTTACGCCAACCAAAATCAAATGACACAGAGGAATTAACATCATTATTGCCGTCAAAAAAACTAATACCCTTGCATTCAGATTCATCACAGCAATCAGAATCACTGTCTGCAAAATTTTCTTTATCTAATTCTTCCAATAAATTTTTAATTTCTTCATCAAACAACCCTTTACGACGTGAAGCCATCAAAAAAAATTTTTCTAGCGACAAAAATGTAACTGATTACAATGAAAAAATTTGCTAAAGTGTGGATGAATTTGCTTCCCTTTGAAAAGGAGGAGCCAATAAAACCGTTTTTCGCAAAATTCTCCTCTCAGACAAGTCCCCAATTTTTACGACTTTCATACACAAAAGAGCAGCAATTAAATCGCCCTCAACTGCCGGAAGAAATTTGAGCGGGAAAAAGTCTGGCGCTTGAAAGGGGAAAAAATCCATGGATACAATCTGTTGTACCACAGCCGTCTTCTGAGACACTCACTTTCGTGGTACAACAGTTGTACCGCCGGGACGAAAAGTAATATAATATTGTTCCTTAATATTGTTTTAAAAATTATGGTAATTCTCGAAATGTCACTAGATTTAGCAATTTATTACTAATGGGTATTGTCCTTTATTTCCAGCTAGACATTAACGGTGCCGGAGACAAGCCTAACCCAGAAATGGCAGTATTTCGATACTTTACCAATCCTACAAAAAACATTTGTTATCCTCATAAGATTTCTTAAAAATTGCTTTCATAATTCAAACAGTTTTCTCAACCATTCTATTGGATTGTGAATGATGTGGACTTATAAATTGACATTCAGTATCTCATTCTTTTGGAAACCAAGACACTTAAAAGGATTGTTATTACATCTTCTTCTTCTTCTTCCTCTTAGAATTGGGTTTGTATGTCATTGGGCACCTCTGCTTTTATTAGCATTTTGTACCAATAACTCCAAACCCAATGTTTCCTAGTTCCAGTTGCTCGGGTCACCCAATTTATTAATAAAGTCCGATAACCCTTTAATGGAGTCTAGGTGTAACTCTCTAGTATGGATGATGCCTAAAGAGGTTAATCTAGGGAGGCCAAGAGACTCGCATTCATAAATGATATGCTCTGCCGTTTCCTCTTGCGTATGACATTTCCAGCAGATGGGGTCTTGCTGAAACAGTCCCAGCTGGTCAGAGAGTCAGTAATACTAGGGATAGCTTCCTGACTTTCACCAGAAGATGGTTTATAGGTCATTTCTACTTCAAGTGAAGGATTCATTACTGCCCCTTTATAAGACTGTCTCTGAGTTCCCTTGTCTTTTTCAACAAGGTCTACTTCAGAGGCATCACCTGCAGATGCAGAAAGGTTTGTTATTTCTTGTGTCTTTTCAGCCACAAGATAACAATTTATAAGCTCAGGTAATATAAGTCCACCCAGCATTGCCTGATATACTGGGCAAGGCAAATTACTCTAGAAGTTCGCCAGGCAACTAGAGGCTCCGTTAAGACACCAATACCGCGATGCCAATTAGCCCTAGGCACGGATCGCATAACACCAGGGTTTACGGGAACTGGTTCGCGGCCTCTGATTCTATATTCAAGGCTATCCTGTCATTCCTACAGGACGTTCGGTGATCCACCACCTACCGACGCGCCTGGTAGCTGCTCAGGCCCCAGGTTGTTATTACATACTTTTATTTCAGGTACACCAAATCAAACAAGTATTATTTCTATTGATTTCACAATACTTTCACTGTTTTAGTATTTACTTTTTATACTTCAATCCATTTTGAGTAATAATTAATTACCACCAAATAACTGTTATTTCTGTAAAACATAATATCAATGACTATTTTCTGATAAGGTCAACTCAGTATGTCATCAGGCATTAATGATTCTTTAAATTGAGTCTTCCGAAATTTCTCACAAATACTACTATATTCAACTAAATTTTCAATGTATTTTCAAAGACCAGGTCAATAAAATATTTCCCTTGCCCTGCTTTTACATTCTTCCTTACCTAGGTGAGATTCGTGTACTAAACCTAACATTTCTTTGTGCAGTGATGCAGGAATTATGTTATCTTAAAATAGTAATTTATCAATTATAAACCAATCTTTTTGTAATTCGTAACAATTTTCAAGCCTTTCTTTCTCTTTATTTGGCCATGCTTCCTTACAATAAGTAAAAATAATTTTAAGCTTTTTATCAATTTGTAATTCATTCTTAAACTGCTTTATTCTGCATTCACTCATGGGTAAATGTTTCACAATAGAATGAACTATATTTAACTATTCTGGATCATTACTGTAATATATATGCTCTAGGTAATGAATCTGCTAAACACATCTGGTTACGTGGTAAATATGTATCAGTGTAATCATATTTTAGCAACTTTAAGAGCATTTTCTGCAAACGAGTTGAAATTTTATCAACTGACTTTTGAACAATTGCCAATCATAGTTTATTGTCTGATGTTTTCCTAATTTATTTAAAATATTTTTTGTTTCTTGTAATTCAAGTTATTTTAGTTTTTCATGTATTAAATTCCTGTTATTATTAGGAAAAATTATTTAAAATGCACTGTATAAGAAACACATGTAAAACAAGATTCATACTTAAAAACATTACTTATTTTTACCGTATTGAGGGAAAAAAATAGGCAAAGTAATCATTTATCTTTTTCTTTTTAAAAACTACACTTTAAAAAAACAGTGTTCTCCAGAGTTAGGCAATTTCCCCCCCTTACACACACAAATACCTTGATACCGTTAGTCATTCAGTTGCTTGTTTTGCAGACGATCGTCACTCATCATTATTTTCTTCTTGTTCGATTTTTTAAAATTCTTTTTCTCTCTTATTCATTATATTCTGAATGAACTCACCATCCGGTTTTCTTCCATACACATCACATCTGAGTCCAAACTCAAAAAAATGTTTTAAGGAAATTTTAGGCAGCAGAGGGATTTTTTGTCATACATATAAATGACTCATCTTTGCTCAAGTCATCAGACGAATTTTCTTGGCTTTCATCGGTTACTGCGATTTCTTTAATAAAGCCTGTTTATTGAAATGCTCTCCATATTGTTTTTCCTCAAGTATCAATCCAGGCATTGATTGACAAATGCATTGCTTCTAGAATTTTCTTTTCATGAGGCTGTTCCAAGTCCATGATCACTCTTTGAAGAAGTACCTTTCGATATTGGCTTTTGAAGCTCAATGCCCTGATTATAGATGTAAAATTCCCGTAAATTTTGACCCATGGGAATTTACGCGGGAATTTCGGGAACAAACAGGGAATTTTGAGAAATATAGGGAATTTCGAGGAAATAAACTCAATCAATCGTCTCGTGTTTAATGGATTGTTTTGCGTTACATATGTGAAGAAAAGTGAAGTAAACTACTTAAATATTAAAAAAAATGTCTGTTCTTACCTTCTAGTACGAAAGTTAGTTTCATACTGAGAAAAACAAAAATGCTTGTTAAAACAATAAAAATAATGAATTAATATTTAATAAAATTTATACAGATATATTTCTCACAGGACTGTCAGAATAAATGTTGATATTTCCATGATTTTTTCACTGAGAAGAAAGATAAAACTATTTCTTCAACTATAATATTTGAAAGTTTTGATTTGCTTTGGTTATTCTAAGCTAATCATTAACACAATATTGTTTTTTCCTGAAAAATTTTCTTTGATCGTAATTAGTAGTAGAAATCATAAAATAAGTGGATTAATTAATCCACTTATAATTTTTTTATTTACATAATTTTTTTTATTTAATTTATTATTAGATACTTTTTTAAAATAAAAATTTTAATTTTAAAAATTGTTTAAAAAAACTCCAAAAATTTCTAAATCATCAGAAAAATTTAAAAAGTTTTCAATCTTTCAAAATTCCTGAGAATTTTTTAAATTCCCAAGGGAATAAACCCGGTTTTTTCCCTTCTTTTCAACACTAGCCCTGATTCATAGGCTGTAAAAAAATTAGATTAAACAAGAAAAAAATGACACGAATCGGTTCAAGATCTGGGTCCTTAACTTTAACTGGGAAGTCATCAACAATTAAAAATAGGATTCTCCGATAAAAACGTCTCTCAGCCAATTTTCGTAAATGATTGCTTCTCTACAATAATTTTGAGAAGGTGAACTTTTTTGCAAGTAATGTTTTCTGTTTTTTCCAATGATTTGTCCCCAATTTTTAAAACTGTCGAAAGATTGTTCTTTGGAATTTTTAGCAATTTTTCTTATTAAATAGTTTTCGTCTACTTCTTTTAGAATTTTCTTTCATGCTTAATTAACACGTTCGTTTCTTAAACTACGACATAATTGAAATTCCCCAACAGAACTGACTAAATCTCCGAGCGACAGATGAAACTATTGAGAGATTCCGAAAAAACGAAACCAACTACAGAACAATAAAGCTCGGATTTTTAAATTCCTCCTTTGAATGATGTCCCTTTGGGAAAGTAGAAGAGATGAGTTCGAAATCACAATTTTTTTACATCTCATGTCTGATATCCAAGTGTCTTCGATGGTCGTTTTCACTATGATTTGAAATCTGTATGTGTCGTCTCCTTGCTCAGAAATCATGTTCTCAGACGTTATATGAAAAAAAAATCAAATAAAAAATATCAGATCATAAAAAAGTAAAAGAAAACTTGTCTGCAGAGAAATTTCCCAAAGAAAAGTTCTTAAATCCGTTCATAAATGGAAGTTAAAATTATCATTATGCTTTTGGTGTCATCGGTGAATGGATCAGAGGAGCGCCAGAATTTATAATACTTTTATATATACATTTTTTTTAATATAATATTACTTAAATGAAATTAGTTAATTAAACGCTTGGAATTTTGCATGTTTTATATTTTCTGAGAAATAAAATATGAGATTTTTATTTTTTTCATATTTTAATGTTAATTTTCCTTTTTAGTGTTTTCGTTTTGTGTAAAACAAAATGATAGCCGATATGAACAACGAAAACCCATTCCGTGTAGAGTCAACACACGCGGAACATATTAAAAATCGTAAGAATTTGCAACATGCTACGACAGGAATTGGGAATGTTTTGTATCGGCACTAGTTTGTTTTTTTTAAGGGTCGAGAAACTGTTGCGGCTCAACGTCGTTTTTTAATTCTCTTTTATTTATAATGATAATATACATTAATTTTTTATTTATTTTGTAGCAACCAAAAAATTATTATATTCTTAAGTTAAATATATTTTTATCATTTTAAAAGCACATGTATTTTGCTATATTCTTTATTTATTATTATTATTTTTTTGTATGTTTAATAGTATATTATTTCTCGATATTTTTGCATGTAAAAAGACAACTAAGCCATGACTCTCTCGGCCCTCTCATTTCTGAAAAACTTTGTGATAATTACTACATGCAAATTTATTCAATCTTTTTATTTTAGATTTAGCACCCCTTTTTGAGATAAACCTTAACCAGATACCCATTACAGGTTATTATTTACCATTTTAGCACTTAAAGGGCCATGTAAGAATCAATTTTCTGTAATCCGCCACCGTGGCGGATTCTTATTATATTCATATATATTCAGATCAGATTCTCTTTATATATATATTCTTATCGTATCAGATTTTTATTATATACATATTATATTCAAGAATCGGAACATCAATTCTCATTATATCCCAGGCAGTGGCACAACGAAAGGGAGCAAGAAGGACGACCCCCAGGTGCAGCTCGTAGAGGGGCGCCTAATCATTTCAAAGATAAAAATTTTCAAAAAATTTCAAGCTTAGTTTGATTATTATATAAATTTTATTTGGAGAAATATATGTTGCATTTTACAATTATTGTCTCATGTGCAGAAAAAAAAATGAATAAAGCATCAGAAAAAAGAATCAGTCTTGGAAAAAAGAAGAGGTTATTGATATAAATTAGGAGAAAAGAGCTTTTGGAGGTTGCCGTCAATGTTTTACGGATGTTTTCGATTTTCGTTTTCAATCAGCTTGATTATCGTTTCTTATATTTTTTAATCTTTTTCCTTTTTAAGTTTCATACTTGGTTCAAGATTTGTGATGCTATTGTTTTTCAAACCTTGTAAATGTGTAAATTTTGCGAAAATATCTTACCTTTTTTAAATATCATTTCTGAAATATTTGATTGGTCAGTTCCATTTTTATGCATATGAGAGGTTTTCATTTTAGTATAAAATTATTTATTAAATTATTTTTGTTAATATTATTTGGTAATTTTGGATCTGTTAACTCAAGGAGATTACAAAAGCTCATGAAGACACTTATTTAATTTTGTGAATACACCAAGATTCACAATGCCCTGTATGAGTCTTAATTGTTATACAGGTTGACAAGTCAAGTTGCATACTAAGGAAAGTGATTCATTCATTCATTGTCGTGTGCCAGCAAGGCTGGCAACATGGTGTACGCTGCTCCACTTTTCCAACTGAACCATATTTTTGGTGTGGAGTCCGACCTCCTCAGTACACACATGCATAGGGACCCGTTTATAGGGTAGGCAACCATTCACACCTCATTCATACAAGGAAAGGACAAAGACAGGATAGATAGAAATAGGAAGTACATCCATGTCCGAACCGGGATTCTAACCAGGATTTTCTTATCCGTAGTCAGGCACGCTGACCATTAGACAAGTTGGTCGGCAAAAAAAAAAGTGATAACAATAATATTAACAAAGCAAATAAGTTTGTTTTACTCAAAATAAAAAAAAAATGTTCGATTAATATTGTCTCCACTGGACCCTTCTGGATAGATGATAATTATTCAAAAATTCAACACGTAAAATTTTGTCCAAATTTTAGTGTTCTGAAATATTATGTGACGTGCTATTTAATTTATCATAAGATATGAAATCATTTTATTTAACAAGCAAAATTTCGTTAATATTTTTTATTTCCTTTTACAATAAAAAATATGAAAATTTAATCTTATTTCGACTACTATAAAAAAATTACTCGCAAAAAAGAAAACTTCATAAAACTGAAATATTTTGATGAAAACATGTAAGAATTTAAATGTGCTAATAGCATCAAAAAAATCAGATTTTATTTAAGTTGTCTAGAAGCGATATAGAAAGATCAGTTTGAGTTCTTGTTGAGACTGTGAAATTATATATTATATCCATTGTCCTAAAATAAACACTTGTATTTTTATCTCAGGCTTTATTGTAGCCTTTTAGTCTAGTATCCGGTATACTCGTGAGAAAATTCATGCTGAAACGCGTTTCCTCTCAGCGGTTTCTTTTATTCAAAATATTGTGTCTGGGCACCAGACATCAAAATAATGCTGCAGTATGACGAGCAAAGAATTGTCTTCCTGGAATCGAAATGGTGGGAATAATTATTTCGAAATTCTAGGAAAACACATGGACTTTTTTATTTTTTATTTATTGTTCACATGGTTAGTATTTAATTTCTTCCAAAGCATCGTTTCGTCGGAAGCGAAAATTTAAACTTTTGAAAATCTGGAGTTTCGACATTTAAAATATTATTGCAATAAGTTAAATTTTCTGGCTTCTACGTATTCTTTCGATTTAAATATTTAATACACATTTTTGCCAGTATAAATTTTTACTAACGTGCTTGTAGAATTTGGAAAATTAAATATCAAATTACTTATTTCTTAAAACTATTTTATTTAAAATTAATTTATTTAATGTTTAATTGTTTATATTCGGGGAAATAATTTTCATTTGACTTTTAATTTTGTAGTCTTTTAAGTTAGCACCTTATATCGAAATATTCTTTTTTCAAATGGCAAAAGTTAAAAATCTACAAATGCTTTTCTTTTTTATATGCTTAAGTATACAAAATATATATTTTTAATTAACTAGCTCAATTAATATAAAAATATGTCTTTTTAGTTGAAAAAATCCTTCAAGGAAAATTATAAAGAAATCGGATATATTTCTCATTCTGCATTGTAAAATTTTAAAAATTAGGATCGTATATTTAAATTTATTTAAAGAAAAAAAATTATGCCATTGCATGAACAGTACTTCCAAAATGATTCTTAATAGAAATAAATTTTGATTTTAATAAAAATAAGCCCTTACAACATTTCAGGAAAATAGTTTTATTAAAAAGAAAATAATTCACTACTAAGATAACTGATTGAGAACATTTCTCTAAATAAAATTATACGATATAAAAGTTAAAATATATTTTTTTTATCCCAGTACCTGTAATCCCTAATAATAATATTTGAATCAATGCAAAACTTGAAGAAAAGAAACACAGAGTGTATCAGTTTTGGGAAAAAAAATTATTTTTAATAGTATATATATATATGTATAATATGTTTTGAAAGAAATTTATTTTAATTTTTGGTTTAAGAAATTAGCAAGATGTTTTTATTGTCTGTATTAGTGAGTGTTTTGTTACTTATCTGCATTTTGCATTGATAATGCTATGGTATAATTTAGTTATCTAAAGTGAAATCAGATGAAGACTTATTAACAAAAAATTCTAGTTTTGGAATCAAAAAAATTGGTTTTATTGTATAAAAATGAAATGTTCATAAATTATCTATATTACATTTTGTGATTATTTTTTTTTACAATAAAAATCACTGGAATTTTTCCGGATCCAATAAAAAGAAAAATATGTTTCGATTAATCTGTGGTAAAAGAAGTGTTAAATATCGTGAAAAATCAGGTGGGTTAGAACTAAATTAGAGGTGCAAAGACTTACCCAACTAATTTCTGGTAATAAATAGCTAAAGTTTGTGAATTGAGTAACATAGAATTTTTGAAAATTTGTTAAGATATGATATAGCATACGTTCCACAACTAATGATCAATAATTTATAGTATCTTGCTGAAATAAGATAATGCACAATTAAAAGGGAAAAAAATTAATTGTTTCAGTTGGTTAACAAACTAGAAAAAAATACATTAAAATTTTTTTAAAGATATTATTATAGAAATGTTAATTTACAAAACTCAGTTTTCTTAAGTGCTAAAAATTCACAGATAAATAAATATCCTGTCTTAAAAACTAATATATAATATTAAAATATTTTTTTAGAAACAAGTTCTCAAATAAAAAATAGAGAGAAAAAAAAGTCTGGAGCACAGATTAGAAAAAGGAAAGGGCAATAAGAGGAAGCTAGTCAGAAACTGGCGGGATTTCTAGATGAATATCTCAGAAGCACACTAGGATTAGACGGACAAGCAATTGAACTAACAACATCAACATCTGGTTCGAAATCTCATAATGAAAATTTATCGCAAAATAATAATTCATTAGAATGTGATTAAGAAGCCACGATTGTACCAACAGAAAACTTGGATGTTGACGTAGAAAATTCTCCTGATAATACTGTCATATCTTAAAATGAAGATTTTGACTTTAAATTTAGAGATCCAGCTACCTGGCCTATACAATTTCTATAAAAATGAAAGATCATTTAATTGAAAATGGCCCTCCCCGCTTCATAATCAAACATTTTCCGAGAGATAATTCTGGCAGAAATTTTTAGAATTGTTTTATTATAGAACACACATTATCGAATGTACATTATAGCATAAAGGTTTTAGAATTGTTTTATTATAGAACATTATCGAATGTAGAAAAAGTACTTAATATTTATTCCAATTCCCGAAACGCACTTTTTTTTCCCATTTAATCTATTCAGTAAGAAGCATTCGCAGCTTATTAAGAATGGATGTAATGAGAGATTAAACACAGTTAACCCACATTTTAAAAACACATAAAAACAATGCATCTTACCTTAAACATAGCTCAAAATTCAGTGAATTCAAAATGTCTTTGCGTAATTTATGTGCCATTGATGTCGCTCAATAAAGAGCAGAAACGGTTTATTGGCAATCATTTGCTGAATGGCTTAATAATTCAATATTTAGCCTGGTAATGCCTTGTCTTTAGAGAATCTTCGAAAGAGTTGTATCAGAGTGATAATGGAAATTTTTTGAAGCTGGTTGAAACCATGGCAAAATTTGATCCAATATCGCTGAACTTCACTACAAAATTCAAACTTCTCAAAAGAAAAATCATAGCTTAATCTTAGGGGATCAAATTCAGATTGAAATTATAAGTATTATTTTAAAAAGAATTGAAAGTATTTATAACATATGATTAAATTGTCAAAATATTATTCACTAATTCTTGATACTACACTTGATGTTAGTCATACCGAACAGTTAACAGTTGTGATTCGATTTGTTTATAAGAACAAGGAAACTAATAAAGTCTAAGTTGAAGAACATTTCTTAGGATTTCAGTCTGTCATCGACACTACTGTATAGGATCTATTTGAATTCATGAATGGACATTTAAAATCGTTAGAAATAAATTTATCATATTTACGAGGCCAATCTTACGGTGATGAGTTTAATATGAGAGGAACGAACGCACAAAGGATTGCTATAAAAATGATTGAAAATAATTAGGAGGCATTGTATGGATGGAGTTTTCAATGTAAACAAAAACTAACCTCAGTTGACCGGAAGCCATCTCAAATACTTCCGGTTTTCTCTCTTCCCGTTGAAAATCAATGCAATCGCAAAAATTTTTATTTAAATATTTTTAGGTATTTATTTCTGTTTTCGAAAAATTTTTCATTTTATCCGTTAAAATCATAATTTTTAATAAGAGTGCAATCAGTGGTGATCCCGTAAATAAATTTTTTTTTTTAATTTTTAGTTAAATAATCCTGATGGATTACCATATTTTGCGGGAAATCGCTCTTATTGGCGATATTAGGATCAATTGTTGATGAATTCTATATTTGTAACCCACATTCTAACTCTCTTGTTATTATTTATCTCAATTGTTAATCATTTTCTTCTTTAACTAATTTTTTATTTTATGCATTTATTCCAAAATTTCAGGAAATATATTTTGCGCGCGATTGAACTATAAATCATTTCGCATATTAAGCAAGGTATTACTTATGCTTTCATTTATAGTATTATAAATTTTATTAAAATTTTCTTGATCGTGCTAAAATACATGAATTGGTATCAATAATGAGAAGAACAAAATTGTTATGATGTGTTTATTCAATTGTTGTTTATTAATATTTTAAACAAATCTTGGTATTTATTGCAATTAAAGTTTAAGTCTTATTTCTAAGAGTTGATTTAATATATAGCTTATTAAATTAAGGATTGTAAATCGGGTTCCGTTGGAAATTTGAACATTTTCACTTGCGAAAGTAAATTTGTTCCAGTTCGCATATTGCAACCAAATGCTACGCAACAACTACTACCTTTATTTGCTTTCTGCATTTCAAAAATTTTTATCGGATAATTACTTTTAAATATATATTTCTCAAAAGCAATGGAAACTACAGAAAACAAGCACAATGGTATAAGACAATAATGGAATAGTAAGCAGGAAGTTTCGTGCCGAAAGTTTTCTAGATCTCCACAGTAGTAGCGCCCTCTATTCTACGCTTTAAAGAAACTTCGATGCATATCCCCTGCTCTGCTCATTTTCTAAATGTAGCTGTAAATGATGCAGCTAAAATTTCCTTTGAAACAGTTAATTTTTTCGGAATATAATGCAGGAATTTTACAGCTACGTTTATTTGGTCTGTTTTGCAAAAGTGTATGTTGAAAATCTAACTGTACAGCCACTCTCCAATACCAGATGGGAAAGTAGAATTCACAAGCTTTAAAACCTTTGCAAAACGATTTGAAGGGAATTTTGAGAGCGTTAATAAATATTCAAGAAGATTAAGCAAGAGACATGGAATCAAGAACTCAAGCAAAAAATTTGATTCAGAAGATTTCATTGTTTAAATTCATTTGTTCCATTAACACACATCGCAATATTTTAAATTCAGTAAATGCGGTAAATTAAATAATGGAAAATTCTAAACATGTAATTTACGAATTGTAAATGACAACTTACAAAATCGTATATCAGTGGTAAAAATCCTAGATCGAATGCTACGCATCAGCATGCAATTACTAATGCAAGTAACATTGCTGATAATTTGGGGGTGGGTATTGATTTTCCACAAAGTCGAAATAGGTTTAAAAAGAAACTATTTCAAAATGAACAAATCTGCGAACCAATCAACAGTCCAAGACAAAAATGTAAACTAGAATTTTACAAACTGCTATTTCTTCAATATCTAAAAGATCTAATCAATTAATAGAACATTACTATTACTTCTAGGTAATACGCAATATACCAAATTTAAAAAACTGGAGTAACATTGAAATTTTAAAACATTGTAAAGAATTAAAACAAAAAAGTAACAGATACTAAAAATGTTAATGAAAAGGACATGGATGGATTAAATTTGTTCGAAGAAATAAAATCTTTGCGATGTTATACCAAAGGTGATACATAACCTGTTGGTGTTTTGAATTATATTTATGAAAACAATCTTACCGATATATTTACTAATATTGCAATAGCTTTCCGGATTTCTTTAATCCTGACAGTTTTTGTGACTACTGGAAAACAAAGTTTCTCTCAAAACTTAAAATTATATAAAAAAAAAAAAAACTACATGTGATCTATCATAGCGCTAGCAATAGATTATTAGATTTAACAAGTATATCCATAGCAAACGAAATTTTGGATAAATTAACTATAAAGGAATTGAGATATGGTTAAAGCTAGGAGAATCAATATTCGAATATATTTCGTAATTTTTATATTTTATCATTGTTTTGTTTTTAAAATTTACGTTGTTACTAATGACACTTGGACAAGCCAAGCTCGCTATGCCTTGGCTATGCGAATTTAAGTCAATTGGGAGCGTCTTTCGTTTTGATCAGAGCATAACAAAGGTGAAAGTACGACTTTTGCTCTTCAAATCCTCCGATAGATGACAGCACCAGAGGATCTACCCCTTAATTTTGGGCATTGATCTGAAGGGGGAGTAAATTTCTCCAGACCATTGCACCCATGGTAACTGCTCAACGACCGACCACAGGACATTCAGTTCCTCAGATTTAACGAGCACGTATATCGTATGTACTCGGTGGGTCATTGGCGCCATTGGGAATCGAACCCCACCCTTCCGGATGGAAAGCAGATACCTTTTAAAATTTATTAAATAATAAAAAACAATAAGACAAACGTATTTTAGTATTATAATTTTGGAGCTTTTCAGTTCGAAGGTCAAATTTTGATAATTATAAAAAGAGTGTTTTAAATTTAATTCCGACGCCACCAGCGGACAGCCTACCCTTGAAGAAAGTATAAGGTTGTGCACATATAATTCGTAGCACTTTATGAGTGCAACAGAACACCATGAAGGGGCGAAAATTTTCAATTTGAAGAAGGGTGGCTAATACCCACGCGACGGTCCTGACAGGAACTAGCCACTGTTTGGCAAAAATGCGAGTGTTATTCTTTTTCCGTTAACTGCAGATTTTAGGCATAAATAAATTTTTTATTTATGTAATGATATGAGTCAGTGTTCAGTCAGAAAATATTACTTCAAATGAATATTGATGTTATTATACTCATTTATTTAAATTTATTTCATTTTAATTCATCTTATACCCCACAAGAAATTACAATTTTTTTGATGTCCGAAGATAATATTCCGTTCGGACTGCACTTTTAAAAGCGTTTAAATCTCAACTGAACTTTCTCGCCCTGGCAGCTTGTGATTTATGTGAATCAATTGATTTATTTAAATCAGTTTGCCAAACTGATTTAAATACGTTTTAACTAATTTAGCACTATCTTGTTTTTTTGCAATCTTGTTATCAGTGTTTGTTGAAATGCCTAAAACTAAACCAGAAAAAAAAACAAGAAAAGTAAAATTAAAAAAAAATTATAACACAGAAACACTTATAAAGTATTAAATAAGCATAAAAAAATCGTATTAAGTTTAAGAAGAAATATCAGTTTCTTCTTAAACTTCATACGATTTTTTGATGCTTATTTAATACTTTTGTAAGTATTTCTGTTATAATTTTTTTTTAAAATTTACTTCTCTTACATTTATTTGGATTAGTGAGTAACATTCTTTGATTTTGTAATCCTCATTTGAAATGTTATAATTAATTAATGTCATTTTGGTCTGTAAATGTTTAATAAAAGTGTTCAACCATAAAAAAAAATTCGAAAATATCATACAATAATAAACAATAAACAAGCTGTTGAACAGAAAGCAATATTTTTAAATCAGTTTCAAGATGTAAATGGAAGTGCGAACGTTGTTTTCAGCGTGGTGTTTAAGTTAAATTTAAGTTTAAATCGATTTTAACAGGGCAGTGAGAACAAAATAAAAGAAAAAAAAATCAACCTAAGAAAAAAGAATGAAAACAAATGATTCAATATTATTAACTGCAATACACAAATGTTTCTCTCTTTATACTCGTAAACAGATATACTTAATATAAGACGCACTAGTAACAAATATTTGAATTCATTAATAATTGATTGATTGATACATACGCAACTGATCAATACAGACATGACAGCATCCGCATTGGGTCGCATTTTTAACCAGACGGCTTCCAACTTTACAGTTTTCCTGAGGGCATGAACGCTTGGAGCAAAAATTTTCGCAGTCATAACTATATTGAGCACATACAGTTAAAAATAAAAATTGTGCTAATAAGCACACGCCTATAATTTTACAAGTAAGCATTCCACCTCCTGTATCCATCTTAGGAATGCTGCTCTTACCTTTACAACATACAAAAGTTTCGAAAGGGGTATCCATTTGAACATGATAAGATATATTTTGACAGCTTATCTGCAAGTTTCAATAGATTTCTCGGTTTACTTTCATTTTCGCGTTAGATAAATTTTATCTTTTGTTTGTGATCAGAAATAATTTTGTCTGTGTGATTGTCAGAATCATTATTATTATTTTTTTTTTGAATAATCATTTTCTATGCTATTTGTTTCTCTTACATCTATTGTAAAAATCATATTTATATTATGTTATGGACCTGATCTAGCGCTGCTGACCGAAGGGGACATGCAACAACATTGTAAAAAATAATTCTATATTAAAAATATTTCTAACTAAAGGAGAGCTTTCATTTTATGTCATTTTTAAATTTAAAAATATGATTTTGCGAAAGCTGTAAAATCTGAATTTTTATACGGTCTCCTTTATGAATTTTTTCAGTCTTCTTTAAGTGGTCGATTATTTAACTAATATAATTCTAGAATATATAAAATGCTTGGAAAACAAACAACCTTTGGGAGGAAAAAAAGATTGTTTCCCGTTCATGCACGATGCGTAACTGTTGCCACGTTGTCATACACGTTATGTTGACAGTTGCATCAACTACATTTAGGAATCTAACATAGAATGTCTAATTTTTGTGATTAAAATTGTAATAAAATAAACAAAAAATATGAATTATAAAATTTAGCAAAAATTATTTTGTTTTACTTACGGAAATGATATAAATTGCAAAATACACTAAATCCTCCAAAACTGATGGAATTTAGTTAGAAAATTAAATACATAAAAAGAATTAGCAGTATTGTTAAAGACTATAGATTTTTTTTAATAACGGCGGGCACTTGGGTGACTAACCCTTCGCCACAACAAGGCCGGAAACTGCTACTCATTTGTCGTTACCTAGCGGGTACCTGTGAACCAAGTCACGGAGGCGAGTAGCATTACCCGCGTCATACCACCACAGACCCGTTTATAGGGCGGGCCACATTCATACATCAACACACAAGAAAGGACAGAGAAACACAGCGAGATAGTAACATCCATGCCCGAACCGGGATTCGAACCCGGGACCCACAGCTCAAGAGTCAGGAACGCTAACCACTCGGCCATTGGTCGGCAAGACTATAAATATAATACAATGCATAAAATTTTAGTGTTACATGTAAACTAATGAATATAATTTATTGAGATAAATCTCAAATTGTGTGAACAAACTATTGTAACACAAAATTACAGATAAAATGAGAAAGTGTAAGTTCAATTTGTTGACAGAAAAAAGTGGAAAATGTTACCTTATTGTAACATATGTTCAAATAGGTCCCTATTAGCTGCCGTACATGTTGGCATTTCACGCACATTCGCCAGCATGCACCCATTGGAAATATGGTAACACAAGTCCATTAAACTTAAGGGTGCTGCTGTGTAGACTTTATCTTTGACATAATCACAGAGAAAAAAATCTAAAGGACTATGATCCGATGATCTTGCAGGCCATTCAATAATGTTCAGAAATGCTTTCCCCAAAACATTCTTGGGAAAATGTTGTACTCCAACTATTTTGTGAGAATAGATTCAGAGATGCATTTTATATGAAATGCACCCAATAATTTAATGCAAATAAAATAATTATTGATTTATAGGTAGTTATTTATAATGCTTTTTTTCATTTTAATGAATAATCGTATAGAGCCACCAATTTTTGCAGATTACCTTTTCCCAGGATTTTAATTTTTGTTATCAAACTTTGAACCTCCCCTGCATACTTGATTCCAGTATGATCTTCCAAAGATAAAGGAGCATATTTATGCAAAGAATAGTTAAATCCCTAAACCCCGAAAGATATGCACACTAAAAGAGCAACAATGAAAACCCTCTCCTCTGATGTTCCCTGTCTTCACCAGTAATAATTGTACATTATTTCAGGGAACCCTTGTCCTAATTTCTGCCACACTCATCATTCCCCAGTTTTCAAAGCAATTTCTGTAGATAGGCTCTTCAAATAAGCTGGTGAATACATTTACATTATAATGAAACAGGTTTTCTTCACAGATTGAATGCATATATTTGTGAAATTACAAGAAATATTGTAATTTTACAAAAATTTTCTAAAATCTAACATTTTGGATTAAAATGGATATGAATGATCTTGAATTAACATTCTTCAATATTATATGTCCCCAAATGGAATTTTATTTTTAAAAAATAACATTTCTGATAGCAATTTCTGTTAAAATTTTTTACATTTTGTTTTTAAAAGTATGTATAAGAAAACTTCAATCTGCTAAATAAATTATTTATCCAATTTCATCATAAAAACAAGGTTTATAAAAATGAATGGGGTTATATTTGTAATTTAACATTCAAATCAAAATTCATTAGACTCAAATACATGCAACATTCTTACTCCAATTAATTTGAATCTTAAGATAATTTTTTTAATGCAGCTGTAAAAATTTGCTGATTCACACTAACCACACAATATTGTTTTCATGATGATTAATGGACCTTACAAAAGGTGTCAGGCACCAGGTAATACAACTAAATCAATAAAGTCATCATTGGAATTTAATGATAATTTGCATTTTACAATCCAAATATTGGTATTGGCAAAGTGTACGAATTGAAAATTTTTTAGGAC
Source organism: Latrodectus hesperus (assembly GCA_037975125.1). Classification (NCBI taxonomy): domain Eukaryota; kingdom Metazoa; phylum Arthropoda; class Arachnida; order Araneae; family Theridiidae; genus Latrodectus; species Latrodectus hesperus. The sequence goes on from CM075858.1 coordinate 87,610,599, forward strand.
AAGATATTCAAAAAAATATGAGGACATGTTTCATTAATTAAATAATTATTTTTATATAATTAAAAATTAATTCGAATGGCAGAGCAAAAACATCCTAACAAAAGCATTAACGATTACTCATTTTAATGATGACATTAATATCGCAAGTAGTGTACATAGCTAAAAATACAATATTTTATTTTCAAAGGCAAATAAACATGCCAATAGATAAAACACTAACTTAATTTTAAAAATGTCCTAAATTTGTGACCAATAGCGGAAAAGAAGGCAATGAAAAAATCTAATAACAACTCTTTTTTCATTTGAAAGAAAACTTAAATGGGGAAAATTAATTTCCCTTTATTATTGCTAAGAATGCATTGCACTAAGAATGCATGTATTGCACTAAAAGAAAATATATTCCATGACAGAAGTTAATTATCACAGAAACAAAAACACTTAAGAAATGAAATTAAACTTTCATAAAAAATTAATAAAAGAATTCAGGAACTTAAGGATTTATTTTCATCAGAAGATGACGATCGAAACTCCAATGACGTGACTGCCTTGAAAACGACCTAAAAACACTAAAAATGACAAACTGGATGACCTTGTCCAAAAATAGGGAGTCCTGGTACGCACTTCTGAGGAAGGCAAAGGCCCACCCTTGGCTGTTAGGTCAATGAAGAAGAAGATTTAAAGACCTTTTAAAAATAAAAACACAACGAATTTCAGTGCAAATTTTAAACCATGTATTGGCTTTAAAAAATCATCTTATGATAGAACAGTACTGACACACAGCACAATAGTGTAACTTGACTAAATCAAAATATTTTTCAATGATTAACACTTAATTGAAAACATCAGCTTTAAATGATCACAATCTACACCTTATTTAAGGTATCTGCTTACATACAAGCCAACTTTTTCTTAAAAATTATTTTAAATTTTTTTATGTTAGCAAAATTTTTAAAATAGCACATTTTTTGAGAAATTAATAGTTTTTAGCAAATTTTTGTGAAACTTTATAAAAGGGCTAACATTCTGCAAAAAATTGTAATACATCAATATTAATTTAATTTGTGCATAAGGTTCATATTAAAATGTTATTTGAAAGTAGATAAAATCTGAGAAAAATATTCATCGAAAAATAAAACATGGTTGAAAATATACACTAATAAGAATATTTTGTTAAATTTTACAGAAACATCCCTTTAAAATCAGCTGTAAATGAAAAAGTTCTTCATACATATTCAAAATTTCATACAAATATCTTACTTATTATTTGTGAAATCCTGTTAATGGTTTGGAGATATGTGTAAAAGAAAGTTTTCATAAAATTATTTTTAAAGTGACAGTTTCACTTGTGATAACAACAATGTTCCTGCTTCTTTCTGAATGCATAAGCCAAGTAACAGCTTCATACTTATACTGTTAATCAGCACATTGCATAAAAGCATGCTAATTAAGAAATTGAAAAAGTAAGTAAACTACCTCTTTTCTTTAGCTTTTCCAGTTAGAATTAGAGTTCCACTTCCTCTTTTATTTCTCAAATGACAACATATTTTAAAATTCATATATTTAATTTCTATTTAACATGCAGTAACATGAAAAACTATTTTGGAAATTGGAAACTTCTCAGTACATGTTTCACAAATAAAAAAATCACACATGTAGTTGAAAATCAACTTTTCAACATAGGCAGGTTATTTAAATATTATGATAACTAACTACATAAAATATGCATTCTATAATAAAGATAAAAACATATTCACCAAACCCATTTATTTATAACAGAGATAAAACAATGAAAGTTTACTTACTAATTAATGGTAACATTAATTTTTGTGCAATTTCTTTTATGCAAAAATAAGCGCTAAAATGTGAATAAAAAAATGGCAACCATAAAACTACATTAGTTCAAGTGCTGAAAATATCATGGTTAACAAAATTTATATTTTATCTCCAACATCTACGGCCAATTTTTTTGCCAAACCAAGGGGTACCAGTTTCTACACCGAACCAGATAAAGCAATTAACTTTACAATTGATAATTCACATAATTAAAAAAAAGAGCTTTCAAATCTTTCACTTTTCTTTAATTTATACATACACTTCTAAAAGAAATCAATAATTTGATAGTTTAATTTAGATTAAATATTAGGTAACATTGAACATGTAAAAAGAAACAGGTATAGTTCTTAGTCACAATTAACTTCTGTGTAATTTTAAGTTGATATAAAGGACTCAATTACAGAACAAAAAAATTGCTTAATTTTGTTCATTTGAAAACTGCTTAGAATGGTGGATATAATCATGTATTAAAAAGCATTTTTATGTACTCCGAAAAAGAACCTAATAAGTTTATAGAAATTTATATTAACTTTTATGGCTAGATAAATATCATAAACACCTATTTGTTAAAATTTGGAGTACTTTATTTGATTTAAACGGTCAATACTTTTTAGTCCTGAAAACAGAAAATTATAGAATTTTGATTTTAAAAAATTACATAATTTGATTATGTATTATATCTATTTGACTATGAATAACTAAATATTAAAGTACCACTAATAAAGCAGAATAATTTAAAATAAAGACATTACAACATTTTAAACATTCAGCTTATGCTAAGATTAGTTTAAAAATAATTATCAGATATTAAAAAATTAGCTTTATTGAAATTGAAGAAAGTAATCTTTTTATAAACATATTTTTAGCAAGAAAAACATTAACATTTATAATTCTAAAAGATAATTAAAAATATAAAAAATTAGTTTGTGAAGATATTATAATATTACAATTTAAAAAAATATTGAGTTAATTCACACTATTATCAATTAGTATTTTTCCCCTGATAATAACTAAATATTTTATCTTTTTTCCCTTTTAGCTCCATAAATTTAGCTTATGACAATTTTAATAACATATTCAAAAGCTGGAATCTTAAACATTAACATTTATCTCTTCTATCTTGCTGATAGTATTTACAGATTATTTGAATGTTTCAGTTTACTTAACATTAATTACTCAGTAATATCACTACAGGCAGTTTTCCAGCAAGTTATACAAATTAGCACTACAAGAATCTTACTATGATATATCAAAATAAAGCAATAACAATAAAAGATTCTCACTCATATGTTTAATTTTAAAAATATCAATCAATTCTAGGAGGAAAATTGCACGGAAATAGGCTGTGGGGGCATTAATACACAAGTATCATGCAATGTTTTAATTTGGATTATCCCTAAGAATAATATTTCTTTCTTGAATAAGACTTTCTTTACAAATCATTTAAAAAATCATTAATCTCATAAGTAGTATGAATGAACAAAAAAGTTTTCTTGAGGGCCATTTACATTTTAAAAGTACTTATCAGCTTAATTTCAAATACATATCATTTTCATTTTAAAAATTAATAATAGTAATTTGAAGAAAGTATGTAATAGTAAATTAATATAATATGAAGATTTATATGCAAAGAGCTTAACTGATACTTTATAATTTAAATTATTCAAAAGAAAACTATTTTCAATTATTTAATTCAAAACAATATGTATTTTGTAAAATATTAGAAGTAAAATGTTTCTAAGCATTTACACCTCAGAATAAACAGGACCATTTAAATATATTTGTTTGCTGAGATCCCTAGCAACTTTGAAAAATTCTTTTCCAAAACTTTATCATATTAGACGGAAAAATTTATGGCGCATATGCCGTATAACCCAAGATACCAAATTCTAAATTTTTTTTTTATGTATCTGGCAACCTATAACAATTATGTAGAAAATTGTACTTCAACAACATAATATTTACATAATTGTGCACATCACAATATGTCATCTTGGCAACATTTCTTCATTGCCAAAAAATTTCAGAATTTGATTTTCTGGATTATATGGATTCAAATTTATATTCCACATAACATTTATTGCATTGCGTGTAAAATATAAGAACCATGCATAAAACACATTACATTTTTCTTTTACTCTGCATACAATATTTTTTTACTATAAGATGGAATAAGTAATTCAACACAGCATTTATAATAAGAAGAATACAGCAATTAATAAATTTTTTTTATTATTCAGAAATACCAGCTAATCATTTTAATGTCTTTAAACATTACAGGGAGTGTAGTAAACTTAAAAGCTAAATATTAGTTGTATATTTAATCCAGAAACACTTTTCTGCTTTTGAAGCCACGATCATTATAGTCTTGAGGGGTGAAACGTTCTCGCTTAACTGGGAAATCTTCATCTCCTGGATAAGCAATTGGCTTAGGCATAGTAACAGTTGGACCAAATGCTCTAGTCCAATCATTTTGGTTATATTTGAGGTGATACCATGTAAAATAAGTAACTGCAGTAAGAACCAAAAATTTCGGAACTATAAACCGAAAATTGCCAGAAAATGTTTCACCAAACACTGGATTCATTTTTTGCTCTAAAACTTGCCATGGTTTAGACAAAAATCGTCGAATCGGATTTCTTGTTTCTTTTATCCATTCAGCAGATTCAGGTCGAGGTTCCGAAGGAGATAATTCTTGGTCTTTCAGCCATTGTTTTCGCCATTTACGATCTTCGTCAGTAAATTCTTCAGATAATCGATATTTCTCGTTCTCAAAAATACCTCTAATATTTAAAGGTTTAACTCCCCCGGTCGGTGAAGATGGATAGTTGTATTTCGATACTTTATCAGCCATATTTAAATAATGTTTGCCACATTAATATGTCAAGGGAAAAATTTTCAGAATAAACAAAACTTTATCATGAAGGGGTCAAAGCGAACGTTTTATTACCCCTTTTATATTTTAAAATGTCGTGCTTATGCTAGCTGTGATAAGTTTTATTGTTCTGTTGTTTAAAACTTACATATTTTTCATAAAAATATTCTTAATGTCAAATGTATTCATAAAAACAAATTATTCATGAAGGATAATTTTAATTTTTGTAAAATCATTATTTTCGTATTTTCATTTTATATTAATAAATTTGAAGTTAAAAGAAATGATTTCATTAAGAAATCCTTTTAGTAAAACACATTGACGTTTGGCAACAGCAAGAAATCATTGTATATCGTTTCATTTAAAAATGGCGGTACGAATTTTGGGAAATCGCGATAAATTACTTAAGGAAAAATTAAGTTCTTGCAAGATATTGGTTGTTGGAGCTGGTGGAATTGGATGCGAATTACTGAAAAATTTAGTGTTAACTGGTTTTTTAAAAATACATGTTGTGAGTATATCAGATTTTATGTGATTAAGTGTTACTAGTATGAAAGCTTTAAATTGTTTAATGGAATCCAGGAATAAAGAACGTTTGTTTTAATATTATTTTAATAATTGACAGTTTAACAGTTTCTTTTTATAATTATTTTCTAATTTGAATACATCACTCATTTTTTTACCTCGTACTTAAATCCCGATGTTGTATCGATTTAAATTTTAAAACATTGCAATAATTTCCTTACGTTTCTTTTCTGATCTTTGTCTTTACAGTCCTAAAAATAATTAAATTATGCTATTTTATCATTACTAGAATTTCAATATATTTTAATTTGAAAAATCTAATTATTGTTTTTCTTTTTTTCTAGTTCATAACTAATTTCCTTTATTTCCTAGTTGTTTACGTATATTTTAGTTAGTGTAATTCATATTTTTAAATATTTTACTAATCACTCGTAAGTGATAGTGAAAAAATTTTCTTAAATGCATGCTTTTAATTTCGTAAAAAAACCAGTAAAATTCAGAAAATTGATGCATTTTCAATGTATAATATTTGTCTTGTACATTGTAAGAATATATGTATATATAAGTTTTGTATTTCCATTAAAACATTTCCAAACAAGATGTAAAAATGAATGGATTTTTCTGATCTTTTTTTTAATCAGTGTTTTCAGATGAGTAAGGTAATCAATGTAACATATATAAATCTCTTTTTTATTTAAGTCTTTATGTTATTGCAATTATCTTCTGTGAAAGTTTGGTTAAAAGCATTCATAAATACATCATAAAATCACAGGTTATACCTCAAAATTTTCAGAGTATATTCTGTCACTGTTAATAATCATCATCTTCTTCTTAGACCTCTGCTTTTATCAGCATTTTGTACTCTTAGCTCCAAACCCAATGTTTCCTAGTTTCAGTTGCTTGGGTCACCCACTTTATTAATAAAGTCCGGTAACCCTTTAATGGAGTCTAGGTGTAACTCTAGTATGGATGATGCCTAAAGAAGTTAATCTAGGGAGGGCAAGAGCCTTCGTAAATGATATGCTTGGCCGTTTCCTCTTGCGTATGACATTTCCTGCAGATAGGGTCTTGCTGAAACAGTCCCATTTTATGGAAATGTTTTCTGAAATAGTAGTGCTCAGTTATCAAGCCTACGATTAGACGTATCTTCTGGCTAGAGCATCTTAGAATTTCAGAGACAATCCTCGCTGATGATCCACAGATCATACTTTTAGTGTGGGTTTGATCAGAAGTGTTGAGCCAAGCTTCATACGTCGTACATTTTTCCCATCTAAGAACATTGGTTTTTGCAGTCTTCAAACTGATCCCTGATTTTGAAAATGTTCTGCACCAATGGGAGCAAAAGACGATCCTTGTTTAGCAAGTTCATAAGCCTTTTCATTACCTTCGATACCTTTGTACTCTGACACCCATACAAGGATCACCTTGTTTCTAGTTGCCAGTTCTGAAAGAAGGTTTCTACATTCCAAAATCATTTTAGATTTGATTTCGAAAGAACTGGGGGCTTTTAAAGCGGCTTGACTGTCACTAAAAATGAGAATCCACTTACTCACTGTTAATCATAATTTAGTTCATAATTGCTGTACTGATTCCTAGGGTTTAGTAAAAAATTAAATATTTTAAAATACTTTTATACTATATAAAATATAAATAAACTAAAATAGATGTTTATTATCAAATGACTACATAATTCAGGTTTTCTTTATTTTTACTTCATGGATTCCTTTTTATTTGCTGTTCTTTACATTGTTCTAAATTGTAAAAAATACAATTTGCAAAAAGTACATGGTCACTTCAAATGTAATCTATGAATAAAGTTTCATTCAAATATAATAAATTAAAATAAGAAAAAAATATATCTTACATATTAGTATTATTACATTCAAATTTTATAATCTCTTATATATATATATATATATGATAGTATTTCAAATATAATTAATAAATATACAATTTTTGTCTCCAAATAATATATAATTAAAATATGCATAAAAAAATTTGTGGTAAAAGACCCAGGGTCCGTGTAGGTTTGACGCGATTTCCAATTTTGGAGCAAAGTGCTGCAGAGCTATCTTGCCAACCTAAACTATATCACAATACTAAATATGGGGGAACTAGGATATAACCCCACCCATTGGTGACTTTTTTCGCTGCCAAGTTAAGCGCATGATTTTTAATGCTGGAATTTCTCCTAAGTTCTAAAATTATGTAAGATGACCTTAGTTATGATCCCAAGTCTGATATTCTTATAAATGACATCAATGATTTATTCCTATAATGAAATAAGTCTCTTAAGTAATTATTGTGATGAATATTTAGTTGAATTTTTCTGTTTTATTTGTAGTGAAATCAACAAGATAATTTTTATTTTAAATACATAAATTTTTAAAAAAATTGTGTAAAGTTAACAGGGATACCTGTTTGTCACAGAATACCAGTTATTTATGTGAAGAAGTAACCAAAAATAAAATTATTTTTGTTATATTACATTAGTTTGAAATAAGCAAATATTAAAACTTTTGTTTCCCTTTTATCCAAAAAAGGTTCCTAAGATAGCAGTGTTTTAATTAAAAATTGTGTAATAGTGAAATTCACAATTATTTTTTAGACTACTTTAAAATTCCCTTAAACAATGTTGCATCTGACTGAATGTCCCTTTTTCTTATAATTATTGATAAATTATTTAAAATTTATTTATTTTTTGCAAGATAAGTAATTTTATTTTTTATGACTACTTTATTTTATAATATTTAAAAAGATAAAATCTAACATTTCATATGAAATATTAAAAAATTTCACATGAAATAAAAATGCTAGATTGAAGCAATATTTTATATTTATGAAACTTTTTTTCATTTAATTGAAAATTGCTCATTAAACATTTTTTTATTGTAAATTTTTGTTGATCAATCTCATGCCAAAAATCTATTTTTATTTTAAAATGTCCATTGCATTGTATATTTTTAAATATAATTTTCATCTTTTTCTGTTACAGATTGATCTTGACACAATCGAACTGAGTAACCTGAACAGGCAATTTTTGTTTCATAAACAGCATATTGGAAGACCAAAAGCTATTGTAAGTTGTAATTTTAATTCCTGTTAAATTTGCTTTAATTAGTTATAAAAATAACTTGCTTTTATTAGTTATAAAAATAATTTCATCCTCATATCTATTGATATGATTTGATTTGAAATAAAAAATATCAATAGAAATGCTGAGTATTATGTTTTAATAATTACTAAATGAATTCAGTTTTCTAATATTAAAATATTTTTGTTATATTAACCACCTTCTAAAACTTCCGTAATAACTTCAAGATTTTTTTGCAAATAATAAGTAATAATTTTTCATTGAAAATTATACATACTTTCCAACATAATTTATTTCCTCATTATGTATGCGAAATCTTTATATATCATAGCTGCCAACTCTACTGATATTATCGGGAAACTCCTGATTTTTCATCCCTTCTTTCGATTTCTCAATAATGTATGAAATCTACTCATTTTTGGTAATTTCAGTTAAAAATTTAAAGAGTCAAAATCTTGCTGGAAAAAAAGCCTATTGAGTTGTTTTAGGAGCTTAAATAGTCATCAGATGGTGCACTAATTCAATAATTAGCTGTATATATATATTTTAAACATGTATCTCGTCGTTTCGAATTCGCTGTGAGAGGATGACACTGTAGCCACGAAGCTGCCAAGACCTTTGCGAGTTGGTAGTCATATAATTAATGTTCTGAGCTTATACCATGGTCTTTATTATATAAGCTGTTCAATTAGGAGAAATATTTTTAGTTAATAGTAATTTAATTAGAAACATTTTCGTCAAAGTATTTGCCACTGAATTAAATTTATGTTTTTGTATAATTTTATATATTTAATACTTATAAATTACACTAGTGTAGTAAAAATTGTCCAATAAAATAAATATTAGGACCTAAACATTGATGTTTATTTTTTACATGTAATATATCTTTCATAGTTCCTTTATAATATTAATGACTATTTTATTAAAAAAGTAACTCAATATTCTTAACATAAGTCCTCCTTAGAATGTATAATCTAAGCAGTAAAATTGTCTTTTTCTGGTACTACAGTTTTAAAGATTCTATTTCAAGCAAAAATGCCACTAGTAGTGTCTCTTGATTTTTTTTTTTTACTCAAAGTTAGTAGAATATATGTATAAATGATGGATTAAAATGCTGAGGTGTGGCTATTTTAAAAATAGAAATTTTTTATTTTTATGAAATTAGGTATTTTGTTTTGGAAATATTCACAATGTTTTAAATTGACTACTTATAGTGCATTTTAACCTGAGAAATTTTCAAAAGAAATTAATAAAAAATAGGTTTCAGTTCAATGGAACAAATATAAGAAGGTTTTATATATCATATTTGTTATACTTCACAACAATGTTAAAAATATGAAATATTAGTACAGTTTAAATACAAAATAGTTAGCAAAAAAATTTTTTCTTAATTTGACAGACATTCAAGAGACCAACAGCTCCTATGTGCAGCTCAACATAAATCAAATTTTTTAATTTAGTTATCAGTTTTAAAATGGTAGTCCTTTAAACAGGTGCATGTCAAAAGGTGATCAAAATTCCATAATGTCTCCCCAGGTAATATGAGGGGACAAATAGAAAAATTGACCAAACCAAGATAGAATTTTGAGAATAGGTGAGAGTTTAAATAATCATGTGGGATCATTATCCTGGAATTTGCATTTGAAATCAGGCTAGGCATTTCTGTTATAAGCAAAAAGTAAGCTGTAATCAAGATTAATGAAATATTAAAAATATTACATTAATCTTGATAAATCATTTTCATGTCTTTGAAATTTGTGTAAATTATTAAGATGTATAAAATTTATGTATTTGAACCTTAAATGGAACATATTTCTTTTTAATCTATTTTCATTTGCTTTTAATTTAGCTTAATTATGTCTATAATGATTGAGCTATTGATTTGCCTTTTTTAGGGCAATAGAAGATAATTTAAAGTAATAATTTTATTTTGTATTATAAACTTAAAGAAATGTGTTGAAATAATCGTGAGTGTTGAAACTCAATGTACATGCCTGTTTCAATTCCTAAAATTTTGTTTTGATAGAAAACTTGCTTGATGAAAATTGCTGAATAAAATTTGAATTTTATTTACAAATTGACTAAAAATTAGAATTATTGAATGATTGTAATTTAGAAATTTCACTTAGAAGTACAATTAATATAATAATGAGATACATTACAGTGATTTTACAAATAAAGGAAATTTTCAATCTAGAAATGTTACAAAATTACCTTTTTTTAGGAATTTTAAGTATGGTATGATGACTTTCAAGTTATTTATCTATTTTACTTAGACAATTGATAATTCAGAAATTGTATGAATATTTAAACTTGAATTAGTTAGTAATTGTAGATTGTGATGTGCTTAATGTAGGTCTTATAAGGGTTTCTGCAACTCCTGGAATTTTAACGTCTCTTTGAAAAGTGTGAATTACTCTTGAAATTTTTACTTTGATGTATTAATTTTTTGTTACAATTTTTTTTGAATATTTTGTTTTAATATTTTAAGAAATTGCTCAAAAATCAATCAGCTCACATTTATTGATTATGAATACAGTTTAATATAGTTGATATATTAAATTGTATTCATAACTTGACTAAAAAAAGATTTAATTTAGCATCAATAGATTAATAGTGATCCAGTTCAGTCAGGTCTAGATGTAATATTTAGATTTGTGTAAGTGTAGTGAAGAGAATCATCAATAAAAGACCATCATGATGCTCAATCAGGGGGTGGCTTTATTGATTCTTTTTCTATTGTGTTTCCATTATACTATATAAAATTCACTCAATATTAATATTTAAATATAAATTTTTGAGTTAAAATATATTTTATCTTCCTTGGTTAAATTTAATTAAAAGAAATGAAATTTTATCATTCAAATAAATTATTTAATTTGCCTAGTGAAAGTGTCTTTTCAATGACCTGTAGAGTCTGGAAAAGCTACTCATAGATTGGTTTTTGCATGGTTCAGAAAAAAGAAAAATTTTGTAATTTTATATACGAGTTTAAATTATTACAACTGGCAGTAAAATTTCAAGATTCTATTGATAAGAAATTTGATAGTATTAAAGATAGAATTAATGCTTTTAATTTTAACTAATTATTATCACTTATGAAAAGTAGGTAATTTGGTTTTACTACTCTTAGTCAAGCATCTGTTGAACATGAGTTTTCCTGTGAACAAATATTTGATGGTAGAAAATTTAAATAATCAATTGTGTGTGTCTATCATTGATCATGTCCAAAACATAGAATGTATCAACAAAGTAATAATTAGCAAAGACCTACATAACCCCTTAGCCGTCTTGGATTCCATGAAGAAAGTGCTTTATTTTTGCTTTGTGGTGGCAACATAGTTTTAACTTTCACTGCAATATTCCCTTTTGTTCTTGTCAAGATTACAAACCCCTCTAGTTGTTGATTGGACATTTTTCCTGTTTTACCCTGTACCACCGGACAATAATCACATTTTAATGACTTATACAGGAAAGTCCAATTGTTGTCACCTGAAGAAACCAGAATATGCTAGTAATTTGCTTTGTGAATGTTATACTAGAAAAAATTTCTACAAGATTCTATTAGAATTTTTTTACACTAAATATGGAAATATAATCTTCTAATTTAAAAAAATAAAATAAATAGTTGATTGGATCAAATGATAAATATTTAATTTAATCATTGTTCTAAAGCAGTTAAATGCATCATTTCTTTTTAATAAAAATAAGAAAAACTACTTAAAAATTCAAAATATATTTTGAATGAATAATAATTCTCAAACCTAGCTGTTATGAAACTGTTTCTTCTAAGTTGATTCCCCTCAGGGGGTTTACCTTCTTTAGGTAAACTAAGGCTCCTGTAAAGGGGAGCTGACGCATGAACTTCCCGACCTGTCACAAACACTATGGTTGCCATAAAACTTCGCATGACGCAACATTCTTACTTTCGTTAGTTTACATTTGATACGTTTATTTTCTTTCAACCATTGAACATTTTGCTTCATTTTTTATAAAAATGGGTGGTTGTGCTGCTCCGAATTGTACGAATTCTTCTCATTCTAAAAATCCTTCCAAAAAAAGAAGAGTTTTTACTTTTCCAAAAGATAACGAAAGGCGAAAAATATGGCTGAGAAATTGTCGAAGAGACAGATGGATTTTATTAAAGTAATTTTTTATTTAACTATGTTAAACTATGAGAGTAATTATAACAACAGTTTTCACACATATATAATAACTAAAAAAATAATAAAAATAACAATTCTTACAAATTGTAAATATATATCATTACTAACTAGTAAGTAATCTATACTTACAACACATAATATTTGAGAATAATGCTTACTTAGCATAAAATATCTAAAATAAATTTTAAAGTTCTGCATTCTAGGACTGTAGCAATAAAAATAACACAATAAAAATATTTTTTATATTGTTTTTCAATTTAAGAATAATAAACTTAAGGGGATAACTTTCTTAATAATTCTTACTAAAAGTAATGTTTCCTCCTGTTATAATTTTTAAAAAAGATTGCAATGTACAGAAATTCTTACTAATGTTTTAAGAATTGAATAAAATTGTGTTGTACTAATGCAAAAAAAGTAAATAATTTATTATATTAATATAATAATTTACAATATAATATCCTATGTTAAAACTAACATAGTGTTATAAAGAAAAGGACTAGTAGAGAAACTTTTTTATAATTAAATTATGTTAAACTGAATAAGTATAAGGAATATATAACAACAGTTTTCATACACATAACTAACAAAAATATAATATGTAAAAAAGTTTACTTTTTTTTAAGTATATTAAAACTAACTAGTAAGTGCAATACATATTTACAACATATAATTTGAGAAAAATACAAACTTAACACATATAAGGTAATCTAAAATAAATTTTAAAGATTTGCATTTTACTGAGCCATTTATTTCATTTTATTATTTTTTGTTATTAAAATATTTAGTGACGAAAAAATACAAAATTTTAAAAACATTACAAAATTAGTGCACAAACTCTAATTCAGATTTAAATAAAATGATAGACAGTTCGAACAAGATACCATGTAATAAAATGTTAATTTTAAACTTAATTATATTTTATATATAAATAAGCTTTTCCAGTACTTAAAAAACATTATTTATCCTCAGAATAGTGATATTACATTTTAACACGTAAGTTTCTTTATCAAAATAAGCAAACACAAACTACGCCAAAAGGGCGATTTTAAAGCGAAAATAGCAAACCTTAACCATCATAAAATAGTTTCGACTATTAATGGTTTATATCTTGCCGTTTTCATTATTTAATGGCACACAAAATAATCTTATTGCCTATGTCTAACGTTTAGTAGCAAAAAATTCTGAAAAATTTGCGTTATATTCCTTTATTTCACAAGGCAAATAACAAAAATCTCCATAGAAATACATTACGGTCGCCAAGATTTGGACAGCGGAAATCTCATGCGTCGGCCTGGGTAATTAAGGGGCTCTAAGGTAAACACGGGTGTCACAATCCCGAGGTACCCCAGTGATCTGTCCTCTTTTTTCTTTTCTTCTCTCTACTACTCTTCTGCTTTTTCTTCCTTTTCTCCCTCAGTGTGGTTGCCTCGCAAGAGGTTGAGGGCTCCCCTTGAGTAGCTTTCGTCGCTCTGTTGCTATTAGCTACTCTTGAGGACTAAATCACCCATGTGTTTGCCGTGCGTGGAGACCCGTGTCCTTGGAAAGGAGGGTCTTGGTAATTGAGGCCCCCAGAGACCAACACATTACTTTGGCCTCTGCTTCAGGTAAACGGGAGGTGTGTTGTGTCCTCCGCACATCAATCGGCTTTATGGATCAAGTGATCAGTACATCTACTGGGTGACTCGTTAAGGGTGGAGGCCACTTCAGGGATGTACTGTGAGCGTATAGGACCTGGCTAGTACTGGTGCAGCTGGTCTGTATCCCCTTGTTGGACTCGGTGGTGGGTGGTGCGGTCAATTCCTGAAATTTTATTTAAAATCTATGGAGAAATCAAATTTTTCATCTCTCCCGCGGGAGCAACAGATATATAAGTCAAATGCAAAATACTTTGTAATTAAAAGGAAAGAGGGAATTTTTGAAAAGGTATTCCCCTTCCTTATTGAAAAAGGAATATCAGGTAATATAGGGGGAGTTAAAAGTGTATGAAAATTGAGATCTGGAGACTTGATGATTGAGGTTGCAAATGCAACTCGGGCTAATCAACTGTCCAACATGAAATTGTTAGGAAGTTTAGAGGTAACTGTGTCACCTCATGGGAGTTTAAATTTTTCTCATGGTGTTATATCCGCAAAAGATTTGTTGAATACGCTGACGGATGAAATTCTTGAAAATCTAACTAATCAGAAGGTCTGTGAAGTTAGACGTATTACAGTCAGAAGAGATGGGAAGTTTATTGATACCAAACATCTCATTCTGACTTTTGCGTCCCCAGACCTTCCACAGCACATTAAAGCTGCTTATCTGAATTTACCTGTCCAGCCATATATTCCAAATCCATTGCGATGCTTTCAATGTCAATGATTTGGACATTCAAGAAACTCTTGCAGGGGCCAACTTACTTGCGCACGTTGTGCTGAAGCTGGCCACGATAGTTCCACTTGCACAGCGAAGGAGAAATGTGTCAATTGTAAAGGAGACCATCCCTCCTACTCTCGAAGCTGTCCACAATGGGCATTTGAGAAGGAAATCACCACGTTAAAAGTTACTACAAATTGTACATACCCTGAGGCTCAACGTCAAGTTACCTCACGCAGTCTAAAGCCTGGGTTAAGCTATGCAACCGTTACAAAAAAAGTCACCAGATCGATATGTACACAAACAGAACCTGTATATATCACCCCCCCCCTTGTTAGATTACCTCAAACATCAACATCAAAGCCAAAGTCAACATCTACTTCAATAAGTAAAAGAAAAGCTCCTACAACTAAATCAAGAATCACGAAGGCATATAAATTAAAATCTGCAAAGGAGGGTTCAAATCGACCCTCCATATCCACCCGTAAAGCCTTGTCCCTGGAAGCTGACGCTGTGTCTCTACATCCCTCTGACAAAGAGCTGTCACTCGAGGAGATGTTAGATGACATGCCTTCCAGCTCCGGGAAAGGAGCTTTTCAAATTCAACAATAACTTCCTTTGTTTCTTGGAACTGCCATGATTTGCATTCCCATCATGATGACATCAAGTCTATAATTTCAGCCTACAACCCCGCATGTGTTGCACTTCAGGAAACATTCCTGAAGTCCAGCAATAACTTTTGGTTGAGGTTTTAAAAGCTTGATAATGAGGGTTTAAAAGCTTTAGAAAGGACTGTGGTGACGATGGTGCAGTGTCTGGTGGTGTTTGTATATTAACATCTAATACTTTTCCCAGCACTGTCTATCTATTGAATACTACTCTACAGGCTGTAGCTGTACGAATTCATACATCATGCTTGTTGACAGTCTGTAGTTTATATTTGTCACCACACGATGTCATCCGCCAAGAGGAATTCGATGCATTAGTAGATCAGCTGCCAACACCATTTCTGCTGTTAGGTGACTTTAACGGCCATAGTTCTTTGTGGGGAAGTAATGATACTAATTCTTGCGGTCAGCAGATAGAGCGGTTTATTTCAGACAACAGTCTCTGTCTGCTTAATACCAACGAGAAAACTTATTTCCATGTACCCATAAGAACATTTCATTCTCTCGATCTGGCCATTTGTTCTCCATCTCTTCTGCCATTGTTAAATTTAATTGTAGGAAATGATCTGCACAACAGCGATCATTTTTCTCTCGTCATCTCCCAGGCTAGAGGTAGTAGTGTAGGACAGCGCTTACCTACTTACGTGTACAGTCGGGCAGATTGGACATTATTTACACAATTGGCAGTTATTAACAACGAAATGGTTATGATCGAAAATATTGATGATGCCGTATGTTAAGTCACCGAAACAATTACTAATGCAACTGACTCATCTATACCTAAGTTCCCGTATACCACACAGGCGTTGCAAACCTTGGTGGAATGATGAATGTTAAAAAAACCTATAAGAAACCAAAGAAGTTATGGGGGTTATTTAGAAGATACCCCACAACGGAGAATCTTATCGCCTTTAAGAGAGCAAAAGCATTAGCTCGCAGAACTCGTCGCCGAAGTCAGAAGGAATCCTGGTCTCGCTATGTATCCTCAATTACTTCTTCCACATCCAGTAAACAGTTGTGGAGAAAAGTAAAAGCAGCCAATGGAATATATAGGGAATTGTCTATTCCAATCTTAAAATCCGGAGCTGCTGAGTACTCTTCTCCAATGGACATCGCTAACGTCTTTGGTGAAACCTTTGCTAATGTCTTAAGCACATACTCTTATAGTCCTTCGTTCTTAAGGACAAAGAGTCATGCTGAGCGAACACAAATTCGTTTCAACCATGGACAGGCTTTGCCTTAGAACTGTGAATTTCGGATGTTAGAATTGAAGGGAGCATTACAGCAGGCCAATAATACCAGTCCAGGACCTGATGGAATCAGCTATGTAATGCTTCTATATTTAAGTCCAGATTCTCTCTTGAACTTGTTATTGTTCAATAGGATCTGGACTGAAAACAAATTTCCATCACTTTGGAGCGAAGCAATAGTGATTCCGATCCTTAAGGCTGGTAAGGATCCTTCTGTTCCTTCACACTACCGACCAATAGCTCTGACGAGTTGCTTATGTAAGACTCTCGAACGTATGGTCAACGCCTGTCTGGTATATGTCTTAGAAAAAAAATGTATTCATGTAAATCAGAGTGGCTTCCGTAAAGGAAGATCCACTCTTGATAATATTATTTACTTGGAAACACAAATCCGCAACGCTTTTGTGTGGAGGAACCATCTGGTTTCCACATTTTCTTTGACATCGAGAAGGCATATGACCCTACATGGCAATACGGAATTCACCGTACATTATATTATTTTGACTTTAGGGGTAATCTTCCGATATTCCTAAAAAAATTTCTACGCTCCCGTTTTATAATGTATTGGAACAGCTTTTTCCAATACTTTTATTCAAGCCGAGGGTGTACCTCAAGGCTCTATTTTAAGTGTCACACTTTTTAACCTTTACATCAGTTGCATCCTACATCAAATCTCACCTTCTGTTTATGGCATGCTTAATGTTGATGACCTGCAAATATCATGTGAGGGTTCTAACATGTGTTTAATTGAGAGACAATTACAAACAACCGTTAATAAACTCACTGCATGGTGTGCTGAGAATGGCCACACGCTATCCCTTAGCAAGAGTAATTGTGTCCATTTCTGAAGGAAGACTAGCCTACATAATGATCCTACTATCTTCATAAACAATACACCTATTCCTGTTGTCAACGAGATAAAATTTTGGGGTATAACATTTGACCGAAAGTTAAATTTTCTTCCGTATGTTCTTCATTCGCGGAAGAAGTGCGAGCGATCACTTATTATCCTCAAGGTGCTTTCTAATACATCTTGGGGTGCTGATCGCACGGCACTACTTCGTGTCTACCAATCAATAATTTTATCTAGTATTGACTGGGTGTGCTGTGTATGGATCTGCTAGGTCTTCCGTTCTACGCAGATTGGATACAATACATCACTCTGCTTTGAGAATATGCTCAGGCGCATTCTGCACATCACCCGTCCAGAGTCTGTATGCAATCTGCCAACAACTGCCTTTAGACCTGAGATGAATGCAGCTGTCTCTCAATTATTATGCAAAAATCCTGTCTGACCCTCATCATCCATTATGTTCCATGACTACTACACCTGCACTTATAAGGCTGTATGACGGACGTTCATACAGCATTCCACCTTTTTTCACTCGGACAAAACCTAATCTATTACTATCTGACCTATGTGATGTCCGTTTTGACAAAATAGAGTATTTATCTCATCCACCTTGGTATGATCCACAGATTAAAATCATCAACCCTTTTGCTCGTTTTAAAAAATCAGACACAGCAACTACTGTTTTTCAGCAGCTATATGCCTCACATCGCCGTCAGTATACAACGTATACACCAGTTTTCACCGATGGTTCAAAATCTGCAGGACATGTTGGCTGTGCTGTAGTTATTGAGAACAAAACACTTAGCTACAGCCTCCATCCATCCTGTTCCATCTAGACAGGAAGTAGTTCCATCTTCTCTGCTAAAGCAACTGCTATTTACCAAGCTCTTCAGCAGATGTGATAGTTCTAAATACTGTGTGTACACTGACAGTTTGAGTGTGTTGGAAGTTTTGCGGAACTGTAGTTTTGACTGTCATCCTGTTGTGTCTAGAATTTTCTGAGCATTAGATTCCCTTGCCGGCAAGGGATGTGACATTATTTTCTGCTGGATCCCAAGTCATGTAGGTCTCGATGGTAATGAAAGGGCTGATGTAGCTGCTAAATCTATCCCGTGGCCCGTGTCTTCCATCAGTTCCTTTGTCTGACGTGAGAAGAAATGTTAAAATATTAATCTATTCTCTTTGACAGGAGTCGTGGAACATGCAGGTCAATAATAAATTGCGTGTCATATTTCCATACATCACCACATTAACAGTTTTACTGTTACGAAGCGCTGATGTTCGTCTGACTCGCCTTCGTATCAGACACACACGTTTCACTCATAGACATTTGTTTCTAAACAAATTAAATCCTTGGTGTGAAATGTGTGATGAAACATTCACTATTTATCATATTTTAATTTCATGTTCATATTTTAACCTTATATGATTTGCTTGGGGAACCACCCCATAGGAACTTATTTTCCTTTTTGAGGGCAATAGGTTTTTTACATTATATTTAATTTGTGTTTTCTAAACTTTAATAGTATATATATTTTTGATTTTCATTTTATACTTTATAATTGGATTTTAATATAAAATATATACACTGATTTTCGTTTTTTAAAGTTTTAATGTTGCTTGGGTTTAAAAAATAAAATAAAATAATAAGAATAAATAAATAAATAAATAAAATTAATTAAATATATGCTTCAAAACTTTATTCTTGGCGCAACATGTCTGTTTTTGGACCTTGCGCCATAAAACCCAACCAACCAACTTCTAAGTTGATTTCCTATTGGAAATTAAATATTTTGATATTATCCTTGTTTATTATATTTATTAAAGGTCACCCAGATGTTAAAATTATCTTTCTTTAATTGATTATTTTTCTTGCAGTATGTATATACATTTTACAAACCTAATTTTGGTGTTTCATATCTTGATAATTGTCTAACTTGATAACATGCAGATTATAAATTCAGTAGAATTAGGTGGATGTCTGCAGAAGTAATTCTTTTAAAAGGAATATATATGTACAAATCTTGTTCATTAAAATAACATTAATTAAAAGTATTTTATAATTAAGACTTGATAAAATACATAAGTGACCAACACTAGCCATTTATCTGTCTCACATATACTGGTATAAGTACACCTTATATAATTAATTATATTTTACATGTATTATGGTTACAGTTGAATTTAGTACTTTTAAAAAAACACATAATTCTTATATCAATGTAACTGAAGTTTACTTTATTGCCAACAATAATTTATTTGTACTTTTGTTTGAAATAGAATTTAAAATGTCTTAGACTTTTATCTTATTTATTTTAGGTTGCTAAAGAAAGTGTTTTAAAATTTAATCCAAAAGCAGATATTACTGCCTATCATGATTCTATAACCAAGTAAGTAAATTGTAATGATATGTATGTTATGTAATATTCTACATATAAAGATAGAAAAGTTGTTAAAATATTTAATATGATGAAAACAGAATTTTCCTTTAAAAATATCAATTAGTTGTCATTATTCTTAAGTTATTTTCACTGTTTATACACTAAGCAATTGTAATCACTTTTTTGTCAATATTATAAGAGCTGCGAAATTAAAATAAGTATCACATTTTCCTCTATTTAATCCACAAGACCTTTTTTGAGTTAAAGAGAAAGTAGCATCTCATACTCTGTTGCTTGCAAATAGTCACATACATACTGCTGATAATGTGGCGTCACATAAAATTAACAGTATGAGTAGAAATATTGTAACATTTTTACAGAAAAAAACATTTGTTTTGATTCACCTTATCGCAAAGTGTGATAATCTGAGGTAAAAGCATCAAAACGATAATTTTGAAAAGATTCTTGTAAAAACTTACTGATTTTTAATAATTTTTTAAAACAAGGTCAGGTATATTTTAAAAACAAAATATATCTGTTTTGTTTATATTACATGAAAGAAATTAATTATTTTTGAACTGTACATAAGAAAAATTTTTTCTTTTGTACTGCTCATGCTTTTTCTCCTTCCACATATTACCATTTCTTCATTTACTTTCTCTATAGCTACAAGTTTAAAATCTACTATGTAACGTATACACTTTTATTTCCAACCCAGCCACTGTGGTATCGCTGGAAATGACGTAGCTGACAAATTGGCAAAGGCTGGCCCAGATCTACAACAGCCTTCTCCAGCCTTGGAGTACCATACTGTTAAAAGACTTATTAAATCAAATATAGCCTCTTATCGTAGAAATGTTTACAAGATGTGCACAAAGGGGAAAGCATGGGCTTCCTTACTAACAAAGCCTATTCCGTGCAACCTCCACAGAGCTGTGGGAGTGGCTAATTGTAAGATGTATGAAGCTTGGCTCAACACTCCTGGTCAAACCCACGCTAAAAGTATGATCTGTGGATCATCAGCAAGGATTGCCTCTGAAATTCTAAGATGCTCTAGGCAGACGATACGTTTAACCGTAGGCTTCATAACTGGGCACTACTATTTCAGAAAACACCTCCATAAAATGGGACTGTTTCAGCAAGACCCTATCTGCTGGAAATGTCATACGCAAGAGGAAACGGCCAAGCATATCATTTACGAATGCGAGGCTCTTGCCCCCTCCCTAGATTAACTTCTTTAGGCATCATCCATACTAGAGAGTTACACCTAGATTCCATTAAAGGGTTATATATCAGACTTTATTAATAAAGTGGGTGACTCGAGCAACTAGAACTAGGAAACATTGGGTTTGAAGTTAATAGTATAAAATGCTCATAAAAGCAAAGGTGCCCAATGACAGACAAGCCCAACTCTAAGAAGAAGAAGAAATATCAGGGTTCGCACAACTTCTGGAAACTCCTGAAATTTTTTCTTACCTTGATATTTATTTTTTTTCCTTGGAAATTTTATAATTTTTAAAATTTTTTTGTTTAAATATTGTTTAAATTTTCAATAAAATTGTCAAAAAACTTAATTTGTTGTTAGTTTTTAATATTGCCACTAGATGGCATTACTATCAATACTAAATTTTTGTATTCTTAACTGTTAACTTCTATTAACGCTTTTAAGATCTAGTTCAACTACAATAATTTCTTGATGATTTGGTTCAGTAGTATTTAGATTTAAGTGAAGTGAAGAATCACCAAACAAAATCAATATGTTGCGTAACTGAGACGACCAATTTTAATAGATTCTTTTTCTATTTGCTGCTGTTTTCCCTATATTGTATAAAATACTTTGAATATTAATATTTAAATATAAAATTTTTGAGTTAAAAATATTTTCTATGTCTCCCATGATGAAAATTGTGTATAATTTAATTGAAGCAGGATAAATTTGTTTATCAATGAAATAAAAGACTGAAATAAATTATTTAATGTGTCTGGTGGGAAGCATCTTTTCAAAGACTAGTGGACTCCAGAAAAGCCATACAAACATTGGCTTTTGCATGGTTCAGAAAAAACACATGCCCATTGTATATATTGCAAATTGGCAATTAAATCCCATATGAAAGGGAAAAAACATACATTTATTAGAACAAGCTATATGTGCTAAAAAATCTACTTATTTAAAAGATTTTTTTCACTTCTGCTGATCTTGTTAAAGAATGTGAACTCAAAGCAAGCTCTGAAATTTTAGATTCATTTGTTTCTTCAAAGGAAGTTTTAAATGCTGAAATTCTATGGACTTTTAAAGTTTTAAACAATGAATTCAGTTACAGTTCTTGTAACAATATAAATTGCCTCTTTCAAGCAATGTTTCCAGACAATGCTATTGCAAAGCAATTCAACTGAGCAGGAAAAAAAGTGTGCTTATGTAACAGTTTTTGGAATTACACCTTATTTTTCCAACATATTGAAAGAAAAAGTTAAGAATGTTTCTAACTATGTGCTTCTCTCTTTGATTAAAGCTTAAATAATCATCTAAAGACAAAACAATGTGATTGCCATATAAGATTTTGGAGTAATGATACTGTTAAAACACGATATTAGTATGCACCAGATTTCTTAAGTCATTCAACTGGATATATTTGTTTGAAAAAGTAAATGTGTGCTTAGAATTAGAAACAAGTGGATTATTTCAGTTGTCAATGGATGGCCCAAATGTGAACTGGTCTGATTTGACTAAAATGGCTAATTATTTAAATAGTAAACATCATTCAAATATACTAAATGTCGGAAACTGCAGCCTGCATATATTTAACACAACGCTTACAGTCATGGATGTTCCTCATTTCCGGAAGTTCAGGTAAAAGCAAGTGCAATTTACAGATTATTTAAGGACTCACTTGCACATAGGGATGACTTTGATGCAAAAATTTTTAAAAGAATCTTAGCTATCTAAATCTATTGGAAATGTCTAAAAACTCTAAAATTACTCATTATTTTATACAATGTGTAATCCAATATTATGTAGAATGTTGATTATTTAAATAAAAATTTTCTGTTATAGCTGTAAATTCATTGAAGGCTTTTAATTAATCATTAATAATTTTAACTCAAATAAAAAATATTCTCATTAATGTTTGCAATTATTTTTATTATTTACAGAAATGATTGAAAAATATTGCATATATATAATTATATGCATATTTGGTTAAGAATATTTTTTAAATTAAAATTTTATTTAACGTGAATGTTGATAACTCCTGGAATTTAATTCTTGGAAATCTGTACGAACCCTGAAATAATATGCCAGCTTTTCCCCAGGAATTTACATGATGTTTGTATAACTCTGAATTTATATACTTTAGTTTCTAAACATTAATAATTCAAATCTGATAAACTTTATATTTAATTTATTGATTTGTAAAATTAAAAGCTTACCATTTTTTGTAAATTTATTAGTGTGTACATAAAATAAAATTTTAAATCAATGCAATCACTTATTATGAATTAGAATAAGGCACAGTAACTAAAATTTCTTGCTTTGAAGTAAATATTGATAGGAAGAAAAAATTCATATAAAAGAAATGAGGCTAGAAATATTTTGCTGTAAATATTTATCAATATCTATAAATTAAAAATGTTATTTCAAAATTGGGAAAGATTAAGTCAGAATTAAAATTATAAAGCTAATAATGTAAGTATAGCATTTTAAATTTTAGTTTGAAAATTAACTTATTTTTATAACATACACAGAACTTATTTTTCATGAAATAGCCAAATTTTGTCAAGTGTACTACAGGAAAAGTTTCCATAATTAGAGGTTTTTAATACATTCACACTATCCACCACAGCCAGTTCATGGAATTATTATCCACTTTAAACTGTAGGTCTTTGTCTACAGATTGAATAAATTAGTTTTGTGGGGGCTAATTAACCCTCATGAAAAAATGACCATTGAACCATCCACCATGTTTATTTAAAAGAAGGCTCAAGATTAATCCTCTGAAATCAATGGATAAATTTAAGATTAAATATCTTAGGAAAACTCCCTCTTGTCATTGGGGAAAAAGATTTCACAAAACCTGGTGTGAATTACCTAATCCCACATGTTAATCTAGTTTGGTAAATACAGATGTTTGTGTTGACTTCAAAGAAAATATAAATAAGATCATGCAAATTTAAAATTAAAACAATTTTTTTACCTTGGGTAAATAAAAGCAACTTTCATTAATTTTCATATGTATTTTTATAATATTAATGAAATAATTCACATAAAAGCTATATTTTTATTTTCTTTTTAAATCGGAATTCTTTTTGTATGATTAATAAAAAGAAAAATTATTGCATTTCTAATTTTATTAATAGTATGTGAATCATCTTTTTCAGTGCACGTTTTAATGCTGAATTTTTTCGACAATTTACTGCTGTTGCAAATGCATTGGATAATGTTGGTATGTTCCTGTATTTGTATTGAATCATAACATTTTTACTTTATATTTTTAGTATATTTGTAAAACTTTTATTATTTCATTTATTAATCTTGTTATTATGAAATTTTTTGAGTAATTTAATGAATAAGCTTCTGAAATATTAACCAAAAATTTTTCTTTTTATAAAAATATACAATTTAATAATAATTTCATGGAGAGTAAGTTTTGAGTTATTATGAAACAGTGATCCCTATTCAAAAATTTCTGTAATTTAAATGTGATCACACACATATGCTAAATGAGATTTTTTGATAGTTTTATTACATAGATGTAGAGTTTTCTACATTCAGAAAAAGAATGATGTGTAACCAAGAAATGGTTTTAAACTATTTATTAAAAAAGCTTCCCCTGTGAAACATGTTTTAGATTCTAATTTCTACTGCAAAAGTTTTATTTTAATGTTTTTCTGTATCTGTCTGAAAAAAAATTCATTGATTAACCATTAAAAAGCTTCTTAATTGAAGTTATGTATAAAAGTATAAAAAATGTGAAATATTTAAATCACTTTGTGAAAATCAAACATTTAACAGACGAAGACTTTCGATTTCGTTATGTGTGGATGTAAGAGACACAAGAGGCATAGTGGGTGTCTGTCGGAGCAAGAGGAACGGTGGGATTGTGTAAAGATGAGTGGTAGCGGAGGTACCTCTTCCAGGCAATAGAAAATACATGTGTTTCGAATAATGTAAAAAGAAGCATCTAAATTTATGTTTTTTGTCTATAATTAATGTTATGTTTGTTAATGTAAAATAAATGTGTTGTAAAAAAAGATATTTTGGTATTACTGAACGACCCTAGAAACGACAGGTTTGTGAAACCATCGCACGCTTTAAATTTTAAAAGTATATCAGTATAACAAAATTTGTATAAAATAATCTGTAAAAAAATGCAAAAATATTTCTTTTGTTTTTGTGTTTAAAACACTACTTGTTTTCTATGTATAAAAAAGTACTATATAATCTTTAAAGTAGAAATATCAATTTCATGAAAAAATATGTATTTTTTGGACTTGATTCTCCTAATTATCTTGAAAACTTTTTAAAAGTAAGTTTAAAACCTTGTAGAATTTTTTGCTCAATTTATCTATGTAACCCTTTCTTTAATATCTGTATATACAGACAATTTGGATTTATATTCTTGTATTAATCTTTATGTAGAATACTGAGAATATGATTACATTTTAAATTCTTAGCACCAAAATGAGTCTTATTTTGATCTATTTTAGCTTACTTTTAATACTGTTAATTGTTATAGTATATTCAGTATTTTTTGATTGAATTGTCTCTTGTAGAAAGCAAATGCTATTATCTTTTATGTATCTGTATTGTACATCTTATTTTGTTTAGCTGCTCGCAGTCATGTTAATCGAATGTGTTTGGCAGCTGATGTACCTCTCATTGAGAGTGGAACTGCTGGTTATGTTGGACAAGTAACTGTTTATAAGAAGGTAAATTTAATTGAAATAAATTAGCCATGATTTTAAAGGATTAGCTCTATTTTCAGTTTAAGTTATGTTCCCTTAATATTGTGGAATATTGTATGAAGAGCTTCACTTTCTGTCCCTAATGCATAAAAAAATGATATGCATACACAACAAATATAACTGCATTTGAAAAATGTTATATTATATAAGCCATAGGGCTTCTAATTTTTTCAATCTTAATAATAATTTTTAAATGATTTGTACTTAATTGAAATAAAAAATAGAAAGAATTAGGCAAATTCAATCAAATGTAATTGTGTTCGTTAATGTGTATATTTGTTGCATGGATTCTCTATGAAAACTTACAACATAATTGTTGTTTTACATGTTTTTAATTTTAATTGAAGGTTAACCATCAAGGGTTATCAATGCTATTTAAATATTGATGCTGAGAGTTTGTGTGATATAAAAATGAGTGACTGCATATATACATACATTTTATATACAGATCTACTTTTTTTGAAATTTATTTAACTTTTGTGGTTTATATTTTAAAGTCAGAATAATTTAAAAATAAATCTAAATTAAGTATAATGAATTAATAACTTAATCAAGTATAATGAATTATTTATCAAAACTGCACATATATGATATATTCATTATATGTGTGTGTCATCAAATGTTTAAAGCTTCATCACACTTTAAAGTGTTCTCCACATTTCTTTCATCATCATTTGACATGATATAATTACGCGCAAAAAATTTTTAGGTTATAAATTATTCACTGCTTAAACAAAATGGGTTATTCTAAAATGTATCACCAATTTATTGGTGGATATTTTAGAAAATGGCCGGATAATTGACTACTCTATAAATGCTATGATAAATGTCCAATTTCATCAAAAAATTAACAAATTTTTTAGTTTTGTATCAAAAATAATTTTTCTTAGACATTGCTAAACTATATAAAATACTATGTATGAAATCTAAGAAATAAAAAATGGAACTAAATACATTTATTTCTGCACAAAGGAATAAAGTGATGCTCTTTGCACAATGTGGTAATACAGTATCTCTCATTTTTCACAGTTAATAGGGACCACAACCTTCTGCAAAATTTGAAAACTGCAAAGTAGGATTTGCTTTAGGAGTATTTATGTATATCGATAAACAAATGTTTTAAATATGTAAACAGTATCTATATTTTACACATTTAAGACAAAAATTACAATAATATATGTACTTACTTAAACATGTCAGTGCTAATTAATAAGGTTAATTACAAAACCTTATAATGTAATAAACATTAATCAACATTGCTTGCCGAGAGAGGCAAAGAGTCTTGTGTTGGTGGCAGAGGAAATGCTCTCACTTGATTTGTTGAAGCTTTAGGCTCACTTAGAGAGGGACTTTTCTGCTGGAGGTGCTGACTGTAGAGCCAGATGCTTTGCCTAAAAGAGAAACATGGTGATGGATAGTTGCCGTCATTGAGATTGCAGAATTAACAGCTCAAACCATATTGTCCTCAGTGTCTTGTGCAAATTGTTGCATTGCTCTTGCCATATTGCACAGTTATTGCAGACCTTCTCATCTCAAGATTTTCATTGGAGTGGGTCAAAAAAGCACTTCATAAAAGTCAAGTCAAGTCAAGTTTAGTCATGTCAACAAATCCTTCATTCCTTATGATGTGAGCCAATCTCATTGTACTTTCATTGGTCCATGTTACACCGGAAACAAATCGCACACCTTTTGAATCAGAGTACATACCAATCACCATGATATGTACTGATTCAACTCCTCTCTTTTTTGACATGCAGTGATCTTTCTCTCTCGTGCATCAACATGAAACAACTCTCCTTTCCGTGGTGTCACTGTAACATGGTTGTATTTTTAATGAATATTTTGGAAAAACCTGAAAATCACAAAGTGGCAAAAAAACATATATATATATATATATATATATATATATATATATATATATATATATATATATATAATATTTGCAAAGCTGTTTTGGATTTTTCATTTGCCAATATAAATGTTAATTTTCAAAAACAATAGACTATGGTCTGTTGTTCAACAATTCATGAGATGTAAGTAATAACTTGATTGTTATTTATAGAATTGTTTATTGTTTTATTATTATTGTTGTTGTTGCTAATCTTTAGTGTCCAGTCTCTGTTAGAGGAGATCTACTAGTTCATTCACCTTCAAAAAGTCTTAGACTAGCATAGGTAAATCTAATAGATTGTCATAGGACAGACCTAGACACCTAGGAATGTTTCAGAGAACCCTACTCTTGGTTACATTGCAGACGAATCGGGTGGCTTTTTGACTATTGTGAAAGACAATGCTTCTTAAGTGGGCTCTAAGAAAGCAGGAGAGAGCTGTCTAGTTGCATTTGTTACAGTTCATAGCAGGATATGTGCCATGGTGCCGAAAATTTGCCAGACTTACAAGCTAAGACATTTTATTCTTATGATTTCTTACAGAATACAGCTCAAGGTAATCTAACTGTTAGAAGTAGCCAAAGCCTGCCGACACCCATCTTTGCCAAGACATTTGCCTCCTCATTACTCTAAATGTCTACGTATGAGTGGATCCACTGAATATGGTCATCACAAGAGTACAAGATTTGTTTTAATTTGTGGAATTTGAAGTTTCGGTTTTGTCACCAATGTTACATTAGTTTGATAAAGGTTCTATATCTTGCGACTATTAGTCAGGATCCAGGTGGCTAAGAAAACATTACATAGCTTAGTCTTTCATTGATGGCAAAAAGGTAACTTTAAAAAACTGGGCTAAAATCATGTTTTTTTTGTATTTTGACAGTTCAAATGGGATAAGTACACTACCAGCCGGAGATTCCTCATCTTTGCTACCATCAGAATTCTTTAGCACATTATATGTTATAAAATTGTATTTATGTTGAATATGATTAATTTCATTGCAGAAAATTACCGAATGTTTTGAATGCCTTCCAAGAAAACCACCGAAAACATATCCAGGATGTACAATTAGAAATACTCCATGTGATCCAGTGCATTGCATTGTATGGGCCAAGCATCTATTTAAGTAATTATTTTTTCAGCAGTTTTTGTCGATAAATTGTTAGTTTCAAAATTATTTTGTGAACCATAAATAACTAATTATTCATCCTCATAATTAAGCATCACCACTCACAAATGTGAAAGTCCCAAGCAGCTCACTCCTGACTTTCTTTCGCTACCTTAATAATGTGAATAAATAATAGTTGATATTAAACAAATATATTTTTATTGTAATCATTTACTTTATATCAATCAACCAAAGAACAAGGTCCATATAGCTGCTGGAAATTTTATATTTTTCTGATTTTTTAATTTGATTAGTATGTTAAATATATAAGCTAGATTAACATAATGCAAACAGATTTTATCTGGGGAGCAAAAGATGTTCCCTGGTCAAAATCTGGTTCACTGAGACTAATATAGCTAGTACACACATACTCTTTCTTTTTTTTAACATTAAAATCTTATGATGCATATTTAATATTATGGTCTAAATTTATTTTATTATCCAAATCTACAGTATTGTCATAGTCCAAAACTAAAACTTTAATTAGCACTATTGTTTACGATCTTAAGATATATGTTGCATAAAAAACTCAAAATACAAGAAAAAGGTATATATTGTTTAATATATTTCTTAAAAATTAATTAGATTATCTTTTCCTGAATGGTACTATGATTTTGAAATCCATTTATAATTTGGTTCTATTAATAATATTGTCAATCAATTTAGATTAATAAAGATTGTTTAAAATGTATTAGTAGCCATGACAGTTCAAATACAATAACTCTATACAAGTGCTATTTAAAATTCCTGAAGTTTTATTTCCTTCAAAATATCACTTAATTAAAAATTTCTTTTTTCATATTGAATGCTCAAAGAAATTAATTGCAATTAGAGAATTTCATTTCAAAACAAAATTTGCATAGTATCCTAAATGTTACGACAGTGATCTGCATCTCCAAATACTAGAATGATTTTATAAATAAAAGCAATATGTATTTTGTAAACACATTTGTATGGATTTGTAAAAAAACATGTACACGTTTGTGCATTTTAAAACAATTAAAAATTCTAATTTTTTATGTAATTTATTTTAGAAAATTATTAATTTAAAAATGTATGAATATTTAAATTTAGATCAGTAAAAAATATTTTTCTAATGAAAAAATATTTTCTGTAGTACTTAAATTTAAAGCCATTATTACAGGGTCAAATAATAAACATCAGAGTCCTTTACAAAAAAAAATTGTAATGATTTGTAGAAAGCAAAAATACATGTTTATTTTTACATTTCCTTATTTCTATGTTTTTTTATTAATTTTAAATTATTAATAAAAATGTAAGTAATGCTGTACTGGTTTTATTTATATTTTGCATCTTTTAATATATTGGTTGAGATGTGTACTGATTTAAATTAAAATGATTTGTAATAACAAATGACTCTTTAAGAAACAACAAATATTGTCAAATTGCTTATAAAATCAATAAATATTTTGATTTGAAATTTTCTACCTTAGCAATTTTTAAAGTGGCACCTATGCATTGATAATCATATGTATAGTTTAAGAATACATATTCAGTAATTTTTGTAAATATCTAAATACTTATGGAAGTTATACGATTCTCTTATGATTTGTAGAAATTGTGTTTTGACTTCTTAATAAAAATTTTTGCTGTTCTTGTAAGCATTATAACTTTCCTTTATGTGTCGATTCTTGTTCCTCTTTTCCCTTATAATTTTTTTTTTATTTTGTATGAACTAAAGTTGTAAATAATGCATGTGTATAAACTAAAGAAATGTGTGTATAAAGATGCAAAAATGAACTTATAAAATCTACAATAAATTATGCGAAACATAAGAATTAACTAATTATTATTAAAAAGTTAAAATAGACATCATTGGAGATCATTAATATAGTATTAAATATAAGTTGAACCAAACAAGAAAGTACATAACATAGAAGCAGTTAAAATTCTACTTGAAATTTATGAACTAAGCGATTGGAAGTTTTAAATAATTTTGAAAAATATGTAACAGATTTTTTGCTGAAATAACTGGCATCATCCATTTCAAAATTCAAATGAAATGGAAGCGAAACTTTACATTTTTGATTATTAAATAATATAAAAGGTAAAAATTGAATTGAAGTTTTTAAGTAATAAATTTACTTATTTAGTTTTCATTTTTGACATCTAAGTCTTAAATTTTCCTATTTTAACAAAAATCATTTTTATGCTTCTAAATCACAACAATTTTTTTAAAAAGTCTTGACGATGTATGATTTTTGGGTGAATTATAAAATCTAATCGATTACTTTTATGAATTATCAAGTTAGTTTGAAATTGTTAAACTTCCTCTTCATTTTTTCTAGTGTCATTGGTTAGTGGTTATAAGATATGTTCTATATTCCCTTTTTTCCACTTAAGGGAAAGATAATATATTTTGTATTGTATTTCTTCTTTTTAGAATAGAAAAATTTCTTGGTTTGAAGGGAACAGATATCTTTAAAATACTTTTTCATCCACTTTTAATTTAGTTTAATTCTATTTATGGCAATTTTCATATAAGCAATTAAGGTCATTGAATATTAAAAGGATTATTTCTAATTAAATGTGTCTTTATGTATTAAAAGTGCTATTTGATACTTTTGTTGAAAGTATTTCTTAAAAAAATTGCTAAATAATTTTGTGCTGTTTTCCAAATGCTTGTATTTATTATATTGTACCGAGCTTCACGGGTTCGTGTCGATTGAGAGTTGAATAAAGCGACCACTTAATGAACACAAGACTTTTATTCGTAAAAACTTCACTAGATAAACGAAATTCCCGCTGTAACAATCACAATTATACAGCTACAATTCGTCAGATACAATAGGAAATAGCTTCCAATCACAGGTCTCAAATACCTCAGACAGAGAACAACTAGCAGTCACAACTAATCGTCTTCACTCACTGACTGTCTTCACAAAACTCTACTACTCTTCCATGTCGGGCTGCGGTATTTATACCTGACTTGGCGGAGAAATCTACCAATTTCGCCAAGGCTCTGGAAGCTTCTAGGCTATCTCGGAAAATATTGGTCCTAGAGCTTAGGTGATGGATGTTTCCAGAAGTATCGATTTCTCGCCAAATCGCCAAGAATCTCGCCAACCGTCGCCAAGTCGCCAAGAATCTCGCCAACTGTCGCCAAGTCGCCAAATCTTTAGGAAATCCGCTTTTAAACTACGCCGTCTAAATACCGCAATTTTTGCCCAAAATGTGAGAATTTCTGATCTGTCTGAGATATTTTAAGACAAATATAATCATTATTTACAAATTTGTAACATTGCCCCCTCTCAAGGACTGCACGTCCCGGGCAGTACAATCCCCTGATAGGAGGCCAAATTTAATATAAAAGAATTTACATTTCAAGAGGATACAGAGCACATTACATACACAAGCAACTAAAAATACAAGAAAATAGAAAAGATTAAAATTATCTATACTATTTACAAACAGACCATGGTCTACTGATTTTTACTCTACATTACGATAAGGTGCTAATCTATCATAATGTACTACCTTTGGTTTTGAAGCAGATGATTTTCTTATACGAACCACGACGTCGTTCAGTCTTTTTAGGACTGTGTAGGGACCTTCCCAGTTGGCTTGCAACTTTGGAGAAAGTCCTTTACGTCGAATCGGGTTCCACAACCAAACTTTGTCACCTTCTTGGAATTCATGTCCCGTCGCTCTTGTGTCATACCTTGTCTTCATTCTTTCGGTCGTCAGGTTGATTCGGTCTCGAGCGAAGTTATGGACATCTTCAAGACGTGCCTGAAGGTCTCGAAGGTATTCCTCTGGCGATGAAGATGTATCCGGTGGACGACCAAACTGAAGATCACAAGGGAGACGAAGTTCGCGACCAAAGAGCATCTGTGAAGGAGTATATCCGGTAGTCTCATGGACAGCACTACGATATGCAAGCAGAAACAGCGGTAGCTTCAAATCCCAATCTTGCTGATTTCTGGAAACCATAAGGGAGAGGTTATTCAAGATGGTTCTGTTAAACCTCTCTACCATGCCATCCGATTGTGGGTGTAGTGGCGTGGTCTGCGTCTTGTCTATTCCGAGAATTCGACACATTCCTTTAAACACAACAGAGGTGAAGTTTGTCCCTTGATCAGAATGAATTTGTAAGGGTGTGCCGAATCTGGAAACCCATTGCTGCACTAGAACCTCGGCTACTGTAGTCGCCTCTTGATCGGGGATTGCAAACGCTTCAGGCCACTTAGTAAAGTAGTCCATGACAACTAGTATGTATTTGTTGCCATTTGAAGATCGTGGTAAAGGACCCAAAATGTCTAATGCTATTCGCTCAAAAGGTGCTCCTACGTTGTACCGCTGCAACCTTCCTCTGCTACGTTTCTTTGGTCCCTTACGTGCCGCACAGTCATCACAAGATTGGCACCATTTCTCTACATCTTGTCTCGTTTTGCTCCAATAGAAGCGTTCTCGAACTTTCTGTAGAGTTTTCATTACTCCGAAGTGGCCTCCAGTTGAGCTACTGTGCAATTCTTTCAAAACATCTGAAATTCTTGATTTTGGAAGAACAAGCTGCCATTTGAAATTACGTCCATCATCGGACTCCCATTTCCTGTATAAGACACCATTTCTTATATGGAGTGAGTCCCAAAGAGCCCAATATTGTTTAGTAGCAGGACTGTAGGTGGAGATATCCTGCCAACTTGGTTTCATACTGGAAGATTCTTTTAATTCTAAAATTGGATTTATATCTGGGTCTTCTTTTTGGGCTTCTCTAAGTTCTTTATCACTCCATGGGTCTGGTTTCGATGGAGGTGAAGCAGTAACTTGGCGTACAGAAGGATTTACTAACTGATAGTTCTTCTCTACTCTAGAACAATATCGGCAGCTTTCATTACACGGTTTCCTTGATAGTGCATCAGCATTTCCATGCAGAGTTCCTTTGCGATGACGTATTTCAAAGTCAAACTCCTGGAGTCGTTGAATCCATCTGGCTACCTGTCCTTCTGGATTTTTAAAATTTAAAAGCCAGGTTAAGGATGCGTGATCGGTGCGGAGCAAGAACTTTCTTCCATAGAGATAATGGTGGAAATGTTCTATGGCTTTGACGATTGCCAGCAATTCCTTCCTGGTTGTACAATAATTCCGCTCTGGTTTCGAAAGACATTTACTCCAATAAGCAATGACATATTCTTTATCATCAATTTCTTGCGACAAAACAGCTCCGATATTTTCGTTGCTGGCATCCGTATCTAAAATGAATAATTTTTCGGGCTGGGGATATGCAAGAACGGGCGAAGATGTCAACGCCTCCTTCAGTTGTTTAAAAGCTTTCTCACATTCATCTGTCCATAGAAATCTCTGTTTAACTTCTGTCAACTTGTGAAGAGGTCTGGCAATACTTGAAAAACCCTTAACAAATTTCCTGTAATATGTGCATAGTCCAAGAAAACTTCTTAATTGGTGGACATCTTTTGGACGACTCCAGTCCTTAACTGCAGAGATCTTTTCAGGATCTGTTCTTACACCTTCAGCAGAGATAATGTGTCCCAGATAGCTTACTTCACGTCGGAATAAATTACATTTGCAAGGATTCAGCTTCAGGTTGGCCATTTTTAATTTTTCCAGCACCTTTCGGATGTTTCTTAAATGGTCTTCGAATGTGCGCCCTACAATAATGATATCGTCCAAATATACCAAACAGGCTTCGTAGGAAAGTCCTCGTAATACTGTCTCCATCAGGCGCTCAAACGTTGCAGGTGCATTGCAAAGCCCAAATGGCATAACCTTGAACTGCCAAAGTCCTTGTCCTGTGGTGAATGCAGTCTTTTCTCGATCCTCAGGATGTATCTCTACTTGCCAATAACCACTCTTGAGATCCAAAGTCGAAAACCATTGTTTTCCAGATAAAGCATCAAGTGTATCGTCAATCCTAGGAAGAGGGTAACTATCTTTTTTAGTGATGTTGTTTAACCGACGATAGTCAACGCAGAATCGGGTAGAACCATCTTTCTTCCGAACTAAAACAATAGGCGAAGCCCAAGGACTCTCTGATGGCTCAATAATGTCATTCTGCTGCATTTCCATCAGAAGATTATCCACCTCTTCCTGCTTAGCGAATGGCAATCTTCTCGGATGTTGTTTAATGGGTGGATGATTTCCTGTATTGATTCGGTGCTGCGTCAATTTGGTTCGCCCAACATCATCTGATTTCTTGGAAAAGAGATCTCCGAATTCTAATAATAAATTTCTTGCAGCATTCCTCTGTTTATCATCTAACTCTGCTCTCTGAAGGAGTTCATTAATTAGAGTGTCAGGAGGCTCAGATAGTGTGGCTTGACAATTTCGGTTAATACAGGTCACTGGAGTGCAAGTCGCTAGCACTTCTCCTTCTTTTATAAGTTTTACCTTATTACTTAGATTAGCAACTCTTACCGGGATTACATTTCGTGAAAGGTCGACGAGTGAAGAAGCCACTAGTACTCCTTTAACGCTATTGTCGGAATCTGGATATTCAGTCAATCCATAATGAAAATTATTATCTTCTGAAAGAGCTCCGGAAACTATTGTCTCAGTTCTTGGTGGTAATGTTGTTTCACTCTTTGCAGTTATATGATGGACTGATTTAATATCTGAATATTTCGTCTTAAAAATCGTTATGTCTTCAGAACATGAGTGTAGTTCATTATTTTTAAAATCTAACTTGAAATTGTTTTCTTTGAGGAAATCCAATCCAAGAATAAATTCGTCATTTATATCAGCGACATATGCCATATGATGGTAAACGGCATTACCAAATGCAATGTTTAGCTTGACTTTTCCATGCACTTTAATCTTGTCACCTGTCACAGTTTGGAGGGTAATGCAGGGCGGCGTCCAGATGAGTTTGTCACCAAGTTTGCGAGCCAAATCTGTCCTAATGATAGTTACGTTGGCTCCAGTATCGATTATCATTCTGCAGGGAACTTCGTTGACATGTCCCATA
This sequence comes from Latrodectus hesperus, assembly GCA_037975125.1. NCBI lineage: Eukaryota > Metazoa > Arthropoda > Arachnida > Araneae > Theridiidae > Latrodectus > Latrodectus hesperus. The sequence goes on from CM075858.1 coordinate 87,646,563, forward strand.
ACGAAAAGTCCGTTGTCGCCGCTACTTACGGAAGAAATATGAAACAATTTGAAATGGGGCTTCTGACGAAGATCATTTCCATCATCTTTTCGTTTTGGGCAGTCTCTCTGAACGTGTCCGACTGCACCGCAAGTCCAACACTGAATTTTCGGGTTTCTGTCACCTTTACTCATTTCTAAGTTACGGAATTTTCGCCGCAGATCTTCGATTTGCTTTCTGAGATCATAGTCCTTATCAGTAGTAGAGACGGCTCTAATTGAGTGCCGGTCTTTACGCGCGGCCTGCTGGGCAGCCTCTATCTTATGTGCGTAGACTAGGGCAGATCCAATATCTTTGACATCGGCGAGTCTAAGTGTTTTCTGTATCTCCGGATCCCTCACACTATCGATGAAGTGATGGAGAGCGAGATCTTGACGTGTCTCAGCTGGGCAGTCCGAAAATGCTAGATGGGAAAGTCGCTGAATATCGGCAGCCAATTCTTGAAGACTTTCACCCGCTTTTTGATAGCGGGACTTTAACTGTAGTCTGCTATATTCCTTAGTGCACTTATCTCCAAACCGCAGCTCAAGCGCACTCGATAGGGCTTGGAAATCGTGCCTCTGCTCCTCCGGAAGCGTCTCGAGGATGTCAGCCGCGTCTCCTCTTAAAGAAGCCGCCAGGTGAAAAGCTTGGGCTCGGGGATTCCATCCATTAGCTTCCGCTACCATCATAAACTGGGTCTTGTATACTTGCCAGGATGATTTCCCATCAAATGTTGAGAGTTTAATATTGGCTAGGGAAGGCAAAAATGTCACGTTGGGTTCCTCATGTTTGTTTGATATTTGCTTCTCCAAGCTTTCAATCTTCTTATTCATATTGTCTAATGCTTCTTCAACGTTTTCTTCTATCTCCAGAACTTTAGTTTCAACTGAAGTTACCTTATCTTCCATTGCATTCATCTTCTCCTGAATGATGTTGGAGAATTCTTCTTTAACACTTACAATGTCCTTCTTAAGTTCCTTTTAAGCTCCTCCTGTCCCGCTTTCATCTCCTCCTGTCCAGATTTTATCTCTTTCATCATCTCGGTTTTAATCTCTTCTTGTCCAGCTTTCATCTCTTCTTGTCCAGCTTTCATCTCAGTTTTCATATCTTCTTGTCCAGCTTTCATCTCAGCCATCTGCTCCGCTAATTTTTCGAGAAGACTTTTCATTAAATCCATATCCATTTTTCTGGTGACACGCTGCATCAACTCTTCAATCCCACTTCTGACACCAGTTGTACCGAGCTTCACGGGTTCGTGTCGATTGAGAGTTGAATAAAGCGACCACTTAATGAACACAAGACTTTTATTCGTAAAAACTTCACTAGATAAACGAAATTCCCGCTGTAACAATCACAATTATACAGCTACAATTCGTCAGATACAATAGGAAATAGCTTCCAATCACAGGTCTCAAATACCTCAGACAGAGAACAACTAGCAGTCACAACTAATCGTCTTCACTCACTGACTGTCTTCACAAAACTCTACTACTCTTCCATGTCGGGCTGCGGTATTTATACCTGACTTGGCGGAGAAATCTACCAATTTCGCCAAGGCTCTGGAAGCTTCTAGGCTATCTCGGAAAATATTGGTCCTAGAGCTTAGGTGATGGATGTTTCCAGAAGTATCGATTTCTCGCCAAGTCGCCAAGAATCTCGCCAACCGTCGCCAAGTCGCCAAGAATCTCGCCAACTGTCGCCAAGTCGCCAAATCTTTAGGAAATCCGCTTTTAAACTACAACGCGTCTAAATACCGCAATTTTTGCCCAAAATGTGAGAATTTCTGATCTGTCTGAGATATTTTAAGACAAATATAATCATTATTTACAAATTTGTAACATTATGTAAGAGGTAAATCTTTTACCAAAAAATTTAACTGTAAAAGGAGGTCTTGTGCAAAATTGTAGTTTTATTTTAAATGTTTTTTTTTTCCTATGTCAGGAATTTTCCACATGAGTCATTTTCCTTCTAGCAGCCCAATACAAACTAGCCTTCATGTGATAGTTGTCAAGCATAAGAGAATTAATGTTTTCCAGCGATGTGCAAATGGTCAAAAGACTAAAAGTCATTGCCTCTCCTGTGAAACGCTGGGGGCAGTCAGGGGAGTTAGAAATGTCAATACGATGAAGATGATCTCGAAGTTAGTCATGTCCATTCTGAATTCTAAAATTTGCAGTAAAAATTTGTCGTGGGAGGTCCATAGGAATAGGAGTGTGTATCAATTTAGACCACACTATTTCTGTAGCCTCTGCTTTCTGGCATTTTTTTACAAAGGCATTTGTTTTGGTAATTTCGGATGAAATTCGGTTGTATGAGAGAGAGACAGAGGGCTGTGGGAGCAAGCATCCCTGTTTTGCCAGTCAATCCACTCTCTCGTTGCCTAGTATATTGCAATGGCTGGGAATCCATTGAAAGAAAAGAATCCATCAATCATTAATAAGTTTGTTTATTTGTATTTTTGTTTGTTCTTCACGTTTTGATTGACAAGCATGAAAGGAGTTGGGTGAGAGGATGGCTGCCTGCGAGTCAACAAGGAAGACTGCATGATTGTGAGAAATATTACAGGTCAAATGTTGGAAAGTAGTCGGTTTAATTGCCTCAAAATTTGTGGCATTCATACCAACAGCGCATGAGTCCTCAAATTTTCACAGTACAAGCGGCACCAGAGGTACAGTCCTCCTGGGTGGAACCTTCAGTATGCATATGGAGCCATTTATTTTTTGGAAATCTATTCGCAATAGTTTCAAGAGCATAGGCTCGAAGAGATTCGGTGATAGTGTCGTTTTTTCTTTGTAGGGTATAGAGAGACTTATAGTTGGGATTCTAAAATTTGGTGGAAATCTCTCACCCAAACAAAAAGGCTGGCAAGGAAGATGTCTTAGGTTGTATTTAATCATAAGGTCTTTTGTTCTCTAGAAAAAAGATTGAGTTTTTAGCCTATTTTCTGCTGGAATAGGTTTTTGCCAATGCTGGACAGGAAGTCTTCTACACTTTTCAAACTGTTTTAGTAGCTGCCTTTCTCTACAAACCCCCAGAGGCTCAAGACCAGTTTGAATCTCTAAAGCAGTGATGAGTGTAGAGCAAGCAGCAGAAGTAATAAGTCTCAGGGCTTTATTTTGGACTTTGTCAACTCTGTTACAACAACTGGCAGAGACAGTGGCCAGTAGTTCAATGCCATAATCTAAGATTGGTCTAACATAGGTTAGACAGTGGTCAGGACATCTGGTGATGAACCCCAAGTTACACCCGATAATCGTTTAAGTCCAACATCGCTTTTCTTTGCAGTCTTTTCTGCATGTTTTCTCCATAGTAATTTCTCACCTAAGTGAATGCCAAGATATCAAAAAATGATCCCGTCTGGAAAGATCCCGATCACCATATTTGGTGCTCTTTTGTAGACAGCGTGAAATGTTGGTAGATTGTTTTTTTTTTTTTTTTCCAGAGTTTACAGTCATTGTCATTTTTGCACCAAGCAAGAGTATGGCTCTATTAATGTTATTAGCAGTATTAACAACTTTGTGTTGAGAATATAACAACGTCATCTGCAAAGGCAAGGCAATGAATTCCAGGTAAAATCTGGCGCTTTTCAATGAGGTCATTAATCATGATGTTGAACAGGGAGCAGCTAGAGCTAGCACCCTGTGGTAAACCATTTCTCATTTTGACAAACCTAGAAAAATTGGATTTATATTTGACCTTTGCTTATTTTTGGCATAGAAAGGATTTGAACCAATTTAGTATACATCCCTGGATACCAATATTTTGTGCCTTATTAATTAGTTTTCTTAACCAGACAGAGTCATAGACAGATTTAAAATCAATGAATACAGCAAGGGTGGATTCCCTATAATGGAAACCATCCTTAATACACTGGGAAAGAAAAGCTGCTTGATCAATAGTTCCACATTTTTTACGGAAACCAGCTTAAAGGTCAGAGATTTTATTTTTGGTTTCCAAGAAATAAGTTAGTCAGTTTACGATCAAACGTTCCATTAGCTTGCAGCAAGCATTAGTCAAAATATGGGTCTGTAACCCGATGGATCAGCATGATCTTTATGTGGTTTCAAAATCGGGACAATAACAGCTTTCCTTCATTCTGCAGGTATAGAAGTTTTCCAAATAGTATTGAAGAAGAGTGAACACTGCATTGCCGCCCAAATGAAGAAAGAATTCAGCAGGGAGGTCATTTGGACCAGCACCCTTTCCAGGCCTCGTCTCTTTCATTGCTTTGCGAAGTTCATCAATTGTGAAATCACTATTAAAAAGGATATCATCATGGTTCAAACATCCCAAAGAAAAATGCAGCTTTCGTTCCTTTATTTTATGCCTGGGGAATCTGCAGGCAGAAGTATAATGTTTGGCCTGTGCCAGGGCTTTTTCACCATTGGTGGTAAATTGCTTCCCATTCATAACAAAGGGTTTGTTTAAGTCAGAAAAAGATTCATTATTTAAAGTTGAAAGGAATCTGTGGGCACATATGCCATCCCTTCTGAAGTCAATTTTTGAGACAGTCTTTAAAACAGTCTCTTTTAGTGAGTTTAATGGCTCTCTTCAAAGTAGCTTGAGCACATCTGAAGGCGATGTTGTCAGCATTATCATCAGTAAGCTTTTCTTTTTGATGCGCATTCAGCTTTTCTTTTCTCTCTAAGCTTTGAGAGAAGCCAGTTCCTCAGTCCAAAAATTTTAAAACACTTGGCTCTGGCTCTATGAATTGTCTCAAGAGCAATAATTTGAATAACCTCTGAAAAGGCACTGTAGCTCTTATTGATATTATTTTCATCAATAAGATCAGGGTCGGACCAGAAAAATCTGCCCCACAAAAGCGCTTCACACAGAGAATTCTGTGGCCATACCCTGTGCAAGATTCCAATAGTTTCAATGATGTCTTAGGGGAGATATTTGAGTGTGCCAAGGCAAGGTCAGGGTTCGTTTTCTCCCCTTTAAAAGAGAGAAAAGTGTGGCCACTGCACAGCAATAAAGACATAGGAAAAAGTCGAGGAAATCCTCAAGAGCTTTGCCCAGTGGGTCTGTGTCACAATAGCCCCATCTTAAAGAATGGCAATCAAAATCACCAATGATAATTGTAATTTTTATCACTGGCATTTTTGAAGGTTTTAGTCAATGGCAAATTGTCAGGAGGATTGTAGACAAATAAATTTTGTTCTAGTATTGTTTTTTTTTTTTTTCATAAATTAAGCTCTACACCTTCAAGCTTGTTATCTTGCTTTTAACCCCAACAATATGCAGGAGGCTATTTGTCGTGATCTTGGAAGTGAATATAAAATATAACCCTTACATTTTTAAAAACTCAAAGAGTCAGTTGACACACCAGCTTCAACAATAGAAAAAACATCAGCTGATTCTCTTGTCAAAACAGTCTTAAATTCGCAAAACTTAGAGCTAGACAGGCCACCAGCATTCCAAAACATAGAAGTAATGGCAATTGCGTTCTGGCCTTTGAAAGGACCTTTATTTTTATTTCTCATCCTTGGAATCCTTTTATAGAGGCCTCTTCTCTTATCACTTGGAGAAGGCATGTCGTTTGGACAGCGTTGACAAACGCTGTTACTCATTTACACTACCCAGGGAGCACGTGTGGATTAAAGATACCACGGACGCAAGTGACACTACTCCCCAAAAATTTTGATATGCATTTTAAATGTTGACATGCATGCAGTGATGTTTTTCTGGTGAAAATTGTGATGTTAAATACTTTTTTATTATTTATTGCCAATTTGTCATTTTATCTTTGTACAAAAACTATTTTGCTCTACGAAGTAAGGCTTTATAAAAAAAATTAGAGCTTGTATAAAAAAAATTATTGAAAAACTCTCCATTGGTTGTGGTGAATCTGTAAGTATTGAAGTGAAGTCTCCTATATCAGTTCCAATACATTTCTTATCCACAACATATTGGAAAAGTAATGTATGAATGTTTTGCAGTAGAAAAACATCTTAATTTTACAATTCCATATAGTTGTTTTTGACTTGACCCTGGACAAAAATTCTGTTGACCAACAGAATAAGGATTTGTTTTTAGAAATTAAAATAGAGTATATCAAAATTTTTATCATCTTTTATATGATTGAAACTAATGTTTTTTTTATAACCCATGTAGTCAATTATTTGGAGAAACAGATGCTGATGAAGAAGTTTCCCCCGATATGGCTGATCCTGAATTAAGTATGAGATTGTGTGTGTTCATTATTTTTGTTTATTTGTATTTTGAATTTCTTACAGTTTAATATGACAAATAAAAGTAAAGATTAAACATTAAACATGATTTGTTTAAAAATTTGGTGAGGGAGCTAAATATCTTAATAAAGCCAGTTTGTGAAAAGGTTATTTTCTGTTTAGTTTATTATTATTAAAGTTTTCCTGTGTATAACAATGTAATTAAACATAAGATAAAAATATTTAAAAACTAAAAAATTTTATATTGTATTGGAAATCAAAAATTTTAAATTGTCGTCTCTTGCAAGTTAAATTATATTTACAAAATGCAATATAACTCCTGACATTAATAAATAGAATATATACTGAATGAAAACTCCCTAAATTAAGCTTAGGCATAATTAATGTAATATGTTTGTGAATGGGATGTTTTTTAATTTCTTACACACATTCATTTTAAATAAATTTTAAAAATTGTTAATGAGTTATTTTACATGTTAAATTGTGTATGGCAAAAGTATAAAATATATTTAGATGACTTAAAATTGCAAATAAAGCAGCTGGTAACTAAGAGAAATCAAAAAGTACTTCTTAAAGAAATTGATAAACTGGAAATCAAAAAGAAATGTTTGGAAGATGATATAAATGAACATAAAAAATATACTATGCTGATGAAGTTTTGAAAAGAATAATAAATTATACACACTCATACAAAATCAAACATGTGTGAAATAAGGGCCAAAGTAAATTATTTAGTAAGTCTGGTGGAATATATTAAATAAAAAATATTAAATTTTACTAGTATATGATTATGCATATTTGCTTAATATCAAAATGGAGATCTATACAACCCTGAGTTATGGAAAATTCAATAGATGTGACACAACTGGGAAAGAAAAGGAATGTTAACAGGACATGAGAGAGAGCAGCTGCTTTTTTCTATAAAAAAAAACTTTAAGTAATCCCAATTGTTTAGAAAAGGTTTATGAACTTAAACTTTCCTTGATACAGAGTTCTCACAATTCCTCGAAAATCCTTAAATTTCCAAAAAAAAAAAAAAAAAAAAAAAAAAAAAAGGCCCCTTGAATCACCTGGAATTTTAACTTGGAATTAAATTGGGAATTACTGCTGGAATTTTTTCTTACCTTGATGCATTTATTTTATTCTACAAAATATAATAATTTCTAAAAATTTTTTGTTTTAATATTTAAAAATTTTCAATAAAATTGTCAAAAAACTTAATTTAGTATTAGTTTTTAATATTGCCACTAGATGGCAGTAAATTTGTTTATTAATAAAAAAAGATTGAAATAAAAATTATTTAATATGCCTGGTGGAAAGTGCCTTTTCAATGATCAATGGACTCTGAAAAGGCCATATTAAGATTGGCTTTTGCATTGTTCTGAAATAACATGTGCCCATTGTCTGATTTGTAAGAAAGACTTCTGTATTTCAAATATGGGAGAATCGGCCATTAAATCTCAAATGAAAGGGGAAAAGCATGTATATTTATTAGAACAAGCTATATGTGCTAAAAAATTTACTCATTTAAAAGATTTTTCGCTTCTGCGAAAGTAAAAGTGAAGAATGATTCTAATAATGTGCTTCTCTCTTTGATGAAAACTTAAATAATCATCTACAGACAAAACAACTGGACTGCCATGTAAGATTTTGGGATAATGATACAGTTGTAGCACGGTATTATTCATCCAATTTTTTAGGTCATTCAACTGGAGATATTTTGTTTGAAAAAGTGTTTAGAATTAGGAACAAGTGGATTACTGCAGTTTTCAGTAGATGGTCCAAATGTGAACTGGTCTGTTTTAAATAAAATAGCTGATATTTTAAAAAGTGAACATAATTCATGTATTGTAAATGTTGGAAGCTGCAGCCTACACATTCTACACAATGCCATGGGTGTTCCTCATTTCCAGAAGTTTATGTAACAGCAAGTGCAGTTAACAGACTATTTAAGGACTCACCTGCTTGTAGGGATGGCTTTGATAGCCTTGGCTTTAGCGTAAAATTTCCTATAAAGCCTTGCAAACATCAATGTTTTGAAAATATAAGTGTTTTCAATAGATTGCTTGAAATGTTTCTGTATCTTAAAACATATATGTCATTTGTTCAAAACAAAAATTTCCTAATCCTTGTACCAAAACTTTAGATATTGTGCAGAAGTGTTCAAAACATGTACTTTTATTTTTTTATATTTATTGCTCAGGAAATAGAATCTTTTCTGACACTTTATCAAACTGATAAACAAATGTTGCTACTTATTGCAGTAGAATTTCATGAAGTGTTGAAAAGTTTTAAAAAAAATCTTTGCTATCTGTTTTGCCATTTAAACTTATTAGCATTGATGTAACAGATAAAAACAATTAAAAAGATGCTAGTCAATTTGACGTTGAGTTTGTAACCAAATAAAATCATCAGGTTATTGTGTATTAGCAAAACTTTGACAGAAAAACAAAAGATGAAATTTTTTATAAATTGCAGATCATTTTTAAAATCAATGACAAAAAGAAAAATGTCCTCTACAATATTCTGTTGTATGAAATGTATCATATTTAGACCCTCGAACTCTGATATGTAATGAATCCAGTTATATAAATAAAATCCAGAAACTTCTTATGTACTTGTCTAATGCATCTAAAAAGATGCGTCAGAATGTGATTTTGTTTTAAAGGAATTTCGTAATTTTGTATAAAAGTTTAAATCATAACCGACTATAAGATTTCATAATTCTATTGATAAGAAATTTGATTCGATTAAAGATAGAATAGACATATTGTTTTAACTTACTCTCAAATTGGCAAAATTATTGTTACTTATGGAAAGTAGTTAATTTTCTTTTACTACTCTCTCATGGTCAAGCATCGGTTGAATGTGGATTTTCTGTAAACAAAAATTTAATGATAGAAAATTTAAATAATCAATAAATTGTGGCTAAACGCTTCATTGATCACATCTGAAATATAGGCAGTGTCAACAATATAATAATTAGCAAAGGTCTGCTTAGTTTTGCCGCTGGTGCCAAGCAAAAGTATAAATTATAGTTAGATGAATTAAAACAGCAAAAAAAGCAGCTGATAACGGGCAAAGCGAAAAGCACTTGTAGAAATCGATGAACTGAAAATCAAAAAGGAGCGTTTGGAAGATGACATAAATGAACTTGAAAAATCTACAATAGAGTATGCTTGAGGAAGCTGAAAGAACTGGTAAATTAACATTTATTTCAAAATCAAGCATGTGTTGTTGTGGTGCTTCAGAGAAGCAAAAGTTTTAGATGTGGAAATTTAGCATCTTCTTACAGCAAAATTATGTATATATAAAACCAAGAAATGTGAAAATCTGTTGAATTATTCAAGAAACAGAAAAGTCTGGAATACAGATGTAAAATTGTATAGTTTTGAAAGTGCACAGAAGAAAATTTTGAATTGTTTTTATTAAATAATAATTGGGCCACAAATCACATCCTAGAAACTTTATTTGATATTTATTTTGTTTTGAATTAGTATGCTTATTTGAAAAGAGATTGTTATACACATCAAGTGGAGTCTGGAAAAGCCATATCAATATATATAATATATATTGTATGTATGTTTGTGTGTATATTTGCACAGATTTAAATAACCAAGAAGTGTAAAAATCTATTGGTAATTAAAGAAATAGAAATACCTAGAATAATGATGTGAAATTTTATAGTGTTAAAAGAATTTGAAAGTAAACAGAAGAAAAATTTAGAATTGCTTTTATTAAATGATTGGGAAAACAAGTTAACCTTGAAACTATATCTAATAGTTGTATTTGATTTGAGTAAGTGTATTTATATTTGAAAAGAAATTGTCGTACACATCTTGAAATACTCAGTAAATTTATAGACAGGAATCTTTTGGAAATGGAAAGTTAAGATTACTTGTGTTCTTATACTTGTGAAAAACATGCTGGATATATTTGAATAATTATTTAATATAATTCTTATTTTAAACTGATATGTAAACTTTTCGTTAATAAACTGCTTATCAAAATTTTTAAAATGTTGTTTAAAATACAGTGGTTTATAAATTTTTGCATATTGTAAAACATTTAAACTTCTAATTGTATAATTACAGAAGATACTTTATTTCTTATGCATAAATTGATTTGATGTTTTATGTATTCAATCAATTATGATTTTTTTAAGAATCCACTCCCAATGAAGCTGGAAATATTTCTAGAATTTCTACCAGAGAATGGGCAAAAACATCTAATTATGATCCTTTGAAAATTTTTAATAAGGTAAAATTAAATCTTATATCTGTTGTATCAAACATTAGTATATTTAGTATTTATTTTTTAATGCACATAATTCTTTATATTCTTTGTCATATTTTTTTTGGAAAAGATAAGTATATATTTCTTTTCATTTGATTTTAATTTTTTAACCTTTAATTTTACTTTTTAAAACTTTTTAAGATTCTTATTCAAATTTATGAATATATATTTTTATTTCGTTTTTGTTCTCTTAAGTAGTACTCAGTAGTAGCTTATACTCATAATTTTGAAAATCCTTCACAAACTTATTTCTGAATAAATTAAGTGTGGCTTTCAACAGTTCCCAAGCATAATTATCATTTGGTTATTAATGTCTGTGATAATTCATAATCCATTTAAAATAATTTTTAATGTTTATTACATATTACATACCTTATTACATATAAGGTCAGTTTTGATCTTATATGTAATAAGATACTTTATAGAGTGACACGAAAGCCTTTTATCCACATCTTACTTAATAGTGTTAGCTCCTCGTATTCAGAGTAAATTTTTCGCCTGTGAAATACGAATAAATTTAACTGATTAAATTTCAGTTTCACTTTTTGTAATGCATTTTGTTTTGCACTCTTTTTTCACAACTTTCTATGTATAACATTTAATTATTTGGTGCTTTATATTTCTTTAATGGCAATATATTAAAGATCTAAATGTTTCAATTGTTTCACACTATAACCAAAAACCGAAGATTTGTATAGAAACAATTAAACAACTGAAATAATGTAAATTTATCTCTTGCATATAAATCCAGAACTCACTCAAATTATTCAACAAAGCACTCTTGCTTTTTATTTACTTTTTATAGCAAGTCTTTATAATTACAAAATAACAATTATACCAAAGAGAGGCTTACAGAGCTCTTGTCAATTGTCTGAGATCAAATGTAACTTTATAAAGTGCTTTTATATTGATTCCAACAATAATTTTAAATTTAAACCGAAGGTTTTACAATATTTTTGTTTTCCAGCTTTTTGTGGAAGATATAGAATATTTAAATTTGATGACTGATCTCTGGGAGAAGAGGACGCGGCCAAAATGCTTAAATCATAATAATTTACCTGATGCAGGTAAATACCTATTAAACTGTTATTGAATTATGAATATGGCTTCTTTTAATTATAATTTGTTATACCTAACTTGCTTTTTATTCTATATTGTGTAAGTCTCAAGATTAGTAATCAAATTAGTTATTTAAAGCGCTATCCGTTTTAAAAAATCATGGCAATGTAAATTAAGTATGACTAATATCTATTATTGTATAATTGAAGTATTGAATTTATCAGTAAAATGTTAAAAGCATGTTAATTTTATAATAACCTTTTTTTATAAATAAATATACTAGGAAATTAAAATGTTTAAATATATTTTGGGCTTTCTATTTTTGCATATATCAATAAATAAATTATATGATTAGAGCTGAAATTGACTATGTTTAAATACTGCATTATTACATTCTGTTTATTACAGAAAATGTATTTCATAAACACAAAGATGTTATGAAATACATTTTCTCTTTATTATATGTGCAGAATCTTAGAAAAATCAGTTTATTGCTTACATAACATAGTGTTTTTCTGCTATCATCTTTTAAATTTACAATTTTTGGTCGCCCAATTGATATTAACGTATTTTTTGATTAAAGCTAATATACCATTAAACAAAAGAGAATATTGTGAATTTGGTGTGTGAATTTCAAATCTTGTTATCTGGCATCGTGTAAAATTTCCATCTCTTGGGTATAGTAAATCTATTCATTGATGATCTTTATTGCACCATAAACAGATATATTTCATTCAAACATACTATCTCAAATAGAAAAATTAATGATTAATTTTCAAGGAAATTTATTTGATAAGTGTTTAATGATATTATATAAATGATAATTGTTTGTTTTGAATATATACAGTTGGCAAAAAAAGTATTAGAACAATAGGAATTTTTAAGTTCTCAAGGTAATAAAATGAAACATTTGTCATATAGTATGTATATTAGGTAATACTTTTACATAACTACACATGGAGTAAGAAACAAATATTTAGAATCAATAGGATTTAAAAAATTAAAATAAAAGATTTGTGCTTTGTGCAAGAAAAAAAATATTAGAACATCGGACTTCAATATTGAATCATTCATAAAATAACTAAAAATTCGAACATGATACTAATACATTGGATGTAGTTAGCTGAAAACTGTTATCTGAAATTACTGCATCCAGGCGGCTTAGCATAGATTTCACCAAATCTTTGGCGACATTTGATGACATGCTGGTCCAGGCTTCTTGCAAAGCTTGCTTTACTTGTTATTGTTAATTTTTTCACTTTTTCATCCAATAAGTACCACAAATGTTCTATAGGATTCAAGTTTGGGGACTGTGGGGGCGGTACCAATCTTCGGGGAGCATTATATGATAGCCATTATTTGGTTTTGTTGGCAATATGTTTGGAGTCTTGTTCTTGTTGAAAAATGAATGTCTTCCCTAACGTTAATTTCTTTGCACTATCTCTCAAGTTAACTTGTAATACATCAATATATGACAAAGTTGTCATTTTGTCATCAATGAACTGGAGATTTCCAACTCCATTGTAAGCCCTACCAACCTAGGCTATGACATCATTCCTCTGTGCTTTATAGTTTTCTGTACATTTTGAGCCTGAAAAGCAGTTTCCTTTCTTCCTCCAAACTGTGAGCATGTGTAAAGGTTTGAAAATTTAAAATTTATTCTCGTCTGAGAAAATTACATATTTCCAGAAATCTAATGATTATTTTATAAATTTTAGCAAATTCTAGGCATTTTTTCCTGTTGATTTCTAAAAGAAAGGGTTTTTTCTTTGGCCGTCTTCTTTTTATACCAGCATTATGCAATACATTTCTAACTGTTTGAGGTGTTACAACCTTTCCCGAGATTGATTCAATATTTGCAGCCAACTTCCTTGCACTTCCTGTCGGATACTGTAGGACATCTTTAACCACTTCTCGTTTTTCTCTGACAGACAGCTTGGTTGGTCTCCCTGATCTTGGCCTGTTATCCACAATACCAGTTTCTTTTTTAGAATGTTGTGAATTGCACAAAGTAAAACATTCAACTTACTGAAAATTTCTCGAAGTATTTTTTTGAGACGAAATATCTCGAAAGGATTTTTTCTCTCTTCGCAAGGGAAATCTCTTTTTATTTTGGATGCCATGGCAGGAAAAGTCCACATAAACTGAATTTCTACAAATTAGCAGGGAATGAGACAAGCGTCCTTGACATTGATACGGTGAAAGTAGCCTTGAAAGTTTAATGGCGTCACCAACGTTGTAATTTGCATGTTTCTGCTTTTGTTCTAATACATTTTTTGTAATGCAAATTTGTTATTTTTATTTTAATAATATTGTAATTATTTTTAAATTTTATTTTTTCTTAGTTATAATTTTCTAAACATATCATGTATATACTGATTATAATTTTTACTTGATTTTATTAATTTGAAAACTACAAATTTCTCATTGTTCTAATACTTTTTTGCCAACTGTAAAATGGAAGGCTGATTTGATGTTTCTATACTGGCTGAAAAATGAGATTTTTCTCCTCTTGTATTATTGATCTTGTTTAAATTGTGCCATCCTTGGAAGCTTTTAGAGTTTTCAATTGTAACAGAGAAATCTGAAATGAAAATAATAAGAGTTATTAATTAAAAACTATTAAATTGAATGTATCTAAGGATTCTTGGAAAACTGAATGAAATTAAAGTCTGTGTTATTAGATTAAAGTTTGCAGGGTTTTGACTAAATACCCCCTGCAGTTTTTACTTTTACCATTCTGACTATTCTGCCATGTCCAGGATACACAGATTTCACTCAACCAAATTTTCATTTCATTGGTGGTAGATTTTTTCATTTTTCTCATTGAAACAGTTAAATAATACAGTAATGAATTCAAAAAGCGCTGCCCACACATGACTTTTCACCTCTCCGAAAGCAGTGTTGGTTAGTGTTTATTACTGTATAAGGTTTTGTAATTAACCTCATTAATGCACTGACACGTTTAAGTAAATATGTATACAGTTGTAATTTTTGTCTTAAATGTGTAAAGCATAAACATATTTAAAACTTTTCTGTATCCACAGACAAGAATATTCCTAGAAGACAAATCCTAGAATTCACTGTTTTTCAACTTTCACAGAAAGTGCTGGTCCTTATTAAATGCGAAAAACAAGGGATCACTGTATCCGTACAAATTAAAATTATTTTTAATTGAATGGTTTGACAGGTTAGCTTTAGGTTACTTTAATTAGTAAATGAATTTCATAAGTAGAAGTCACTTTGTTAGTACAACAACTATTATAATCTTTCCTTAAAAATTATCTTTAAATAAAATTTCTTGGTTATATTTAATGTTGTAGAACTTGTTTTAAATTGTAAATCAATCAGTTTGTCTAATATACAAATTTCAAAAATAAGCTTTCTGCATTTCAGCTCCTGGACCAACTCGTCATGAGGATTCTCGTATTAAAGACCAAAAGCTTTGGAGTATTAAACAGTGCTTTGATATATTTTGTAATAGCCTGACAGCACTTAAAAAAAAATTGGAAGAACTGGGAGAAAACAGTGTTTTAACTTGGGATAAGGTAGTTATCTATTAAATTAATGCTTTTTAATTATCCTATATTTATCTAAATTTTGAAATTTACCCTTTTAGGATGACGATCATTGTATGGATTTTGTTGCCTCCTGTGCTAATTTACGTTCATATTGTTTTGGAATTGCACAAAAAAGCAGATTTGATGTTAAAGGTAAAAAATTACAAACATTTTGTTATTTTATTGAGATTTTTAAATGAGAATGTTAATTTCTTTCTTAATTTTGTAGCTATTGCTGGTAATATTGTTCCTGCTATCGCTACTACTAATGCGGTAATTGCAGGTTTGCTTGTCTTACAGTTAATTAAAGTATTAAAAGGAGATTTTACAAAATGCAAAACTGTGAGTAAATTTCTGTTTATGTTATTTATTTTGCTAGACTTTAATTTTATTATATATGTATTGTAATACTTTGCATTTTTCAAAATTGTGTTATGCTTAAATCTGGAAAAAATAATAGCTCAATTAAAAAAAAAATAACCTCAGGAATGATTTTTGACAGTCAAAAGTAAAGGAAAGCAACTTTCATTAGGTTGTTAGATGTGCTATTTGTAACTATATTCTCCTAAAACATTGAAGGTAATTATCTTCTGTTAAATATGAGAATCAAAAACACTGCAAATTTTATAAATTAACATTTTTTTTTCTTGATAGAATAATAAAATTTGCAGAATTAAATTTTTAAGCTGTTTATGCTTGAAAAGGTATTTTAATATATATAGTTATGTACTTTAGATACACATTCAGTACTTCCTGTGTTCTTACAGCATGAAATATAAATCTTCAATAAGAATTGCAAGTTGTTAGAACCTATAAAACTTTTTTATTGTTTTGGAGAGTCCAAAATAGAGAGCTTCAATTTTCTTTCGTATTAAAAAATACCTTCACAGATATATATTTTAAAAAAAACTTTTAGCCCTTGAGAATCACAATCTCTTCTTCATTAGAACATTTGCATAAGATGAGGTAAAAACTGGTCCTCATTCTCTGAAGCTACTAGAACATTATCAACAACACATATACAAAACTCCATATTTGTAAAACATGATGAATGAATCTTTGGAATGTGGCAGCAGCATTTGACAGTGTAGCAACATCCATTTTAGGAATGTTCATCTGTGCTGGTATCTGGTAATAGGCTTTTGCCAAATCTAAGTTTAAAAATTATCATTTTCTTCATCACTTAAAAACAGTCCTAAATATGGGGAGTTTATATTGATCTGGAATTATCACATCATTAAACTTTCTGTAATTTGCACAAAGTAGCTTATCTCCATTATTTTTAGGGACCATGTGAAATGGTGATGCCGAAAAGCTATTGGCAGACCTGCAAATTCCTATGTCAACAAGACAGTGGAACTCTTACTAGTCCACCTTAAGCTTATCCAAAGGTAAATGCCTTGGCTTTGAGAAAATTGACAAACCTGTTGAGGATTGTGTGTATGACCTCATATTGTTCCAAATTTATAAACATTATTTGTATTTTGTCTGAAAATATCTGATAGGTCAGATACTAAAAAATTATGCAATTTAGGAGTATTCTAGGTTAAATACGGCATTCCTAATGATTTGGCAAGAAATATATACTTCTGGGAAAATCCGTCACCAAATCTCTAGAAATTTGGCAAATCTTGTAGATTTTCACACCTATTCGAATATACTGACCATCATCTGTCACAGAAGAATTAGTTTGTGAAGACTTTCTTGAATGCTAGTTTAGTGCATAAAAGCTGTTGTCTGTCTGAGATATTAAATATTTTTGTGAATGGAAGCCGTTTCCTATTGTTGGAGCTATGTTTTTGGAATTTCCTGTATTTAGATGAATTAACCATGAATAAACGTCTTGCGATTATTAAGGGATTGCTTTATCGAATCTCGATGAACATGAACCTCAAAGTGCAGTACAATATTTTATTAGCCCTGGAGTTGAAACAATTTTAGAAAGAGAGAGAAGTTATGTCAGAGCAACTGTTGAAACTTTGCATTTAATGGTGGCACAAAGTTGTTTGCTTGCTGTATTGCTCTCTGAGACTGCAAGTTTGTTGAGGTTCCTTGAAAAATATCAATCAGCAGTCCATAGAAGTATAAAAATTCATCTCTTAAGAAATATATATTCATTAGATAATGTTAAGTGCTATTAATGATAACGTGAAAGGCATTACAAGAAAATTAACTGTCATTCAACACTAAATAGCACAAAAGAAATTATTTTTTAGCTGATTTTTAGAATTTAAGTGCATGAAGAAAAAATATTGTTCCAATTTTTTATTTCACTTTATTAAACTTGATTATTGTACATTTTTTAATTTGAGCTAACTTTAAAGTATTTATAAATTTTTAAAAAAATTGTATCCCAACCACTCTCTTCCCCCCATTTACTATACATGAATATGTTATAAGAGAAAGAAATAAAGATTTAAAAAAAGTAAGTTAAAGAAAAAAATTGAAAAAGTAGATTTTTTTATTTTTTAAATATATTTTCATCTGCATTTAGTTTAGTTAGATTATATTTATAATTTGACTGATGTGTAATTGATTTATAAATGATTATAAAACTCTGTTTTAAGTAAATAATCCTTCTAGACGTGAAAGTTGGAAACACAATCTATTTCTATCCATGGTGTTTCAATTTCTGAAAGTTCATTTCTATGAAATGTTGTTTGAAAAGTCATTTATCAAATTGAATGTTTATAAAGGCAATTAAAATTAAGGCTTGATTGATTTGGAAACTTTAAAAATATTTGTATTATATGAAAAGTACAAAACTGAGAAAATGTAATTTTTATTAAGAAATATAATTTTGCAAATAAAAGCTGATGTACTTTTATTTTTACGGATTTTAATTATAGAAATAGAGTTGATCAATTGATAATTAATTCAAGAGCAGTGCAAGTATTTAAATTTTGACCCGTAATTCATCATTATATGTCATGTAATTTAATATGTACTTAAATGTAAGAATAATTTTGCTGATTTAGCATAAATTTAAAAAAAAATTGCTTACTAATTTTTTTACATGTTCATTGTTTAAAGATATATGTGTGTGCTAGAAATTGTTTAGAATAATTTTTCTTATGAGTGCTAAATTAGCAACTGCTAATCATTTAAAAATAATATAAAAGAAACTTCAGAACTTTATTCTTTAAATTTTAAGTGTTTCACAATATTTTTATAAGAAGTATGTTTTATAGACTTAAATTGATTTTTTTTAAAATGTTTTTGCATTATGTTTTTCAATTGCATCTCTTCATTATACTTTTGTTAATTTAAATTTTTTGTATTGTTTACTTAAATATGTGTGTCAATTTTTGCTTAAACAATATGCTTGATGACTAAACTGAACTCTTATTGTTTTTTATTTATTTTAATTAGTTTAAAAATTTGATTAATATTTGTATGGACAGACTTCTTCCCCTTTTTTAATTATTAATAAATTTCATAAAAAATATATATTTTTATTTTTGTTAGCTATAGTATTTTATGATTCTTTAGGCTTGGTTGAAAGAAACTGGCAATGGTGGTAGAATAATCTCCTCTTCTTGGTTAGAGAAACCTAATCCTAATTGCATAGTTTGCTCTTTTAAAAATCCTGAGGTAAGAATACAATAATAATTGTTAGAATTCCCTATTATATTAATAAAAAAAATTTAATTCAATATTCTTCAAAATAATTATATTTCTAGTTTCTCTAGTTCTAGTTTTATATGGACTAGAACTATATATGGAGCCTCTATATATATAACTTTTATATAGAGCCAGCTCTAGTTTTATATGGACAGTTGGAAATTTTAATTTTTCAATCTTATCTTGAAAGACCATCTAGTATTAAAGATTCTTTCAACATAATGTTTTTAATAACAGGAATTATCAGTTTTATTTTTATATAAGAATGTTTTGGTATAGTTAGACATAACATCATATGCACTTTTAATATAATATTTAATTTTTATTAAAAAAATGCTGTTCTTAATTTTTAATATATATTGGTTTTCAATTTCATTTATTTTACTATATTAATTCTTATTCCCTTTAGGTGAAGATAAAATTGAATGTTAATACACTCACTATGCAAACTTTGGATGAGAAGGTAAATAACTTTATCTTTGTGTACGACTACGTTTTAAAATTTGTTCTAATTACATCATGTGCTATACTGATAGTCACATGTTTCTTAAAAGTATACTGGAAATGTGTTGAGATTTTTGATTTGGATGAACTAAATGGAATTTTTACTGTGAGTGAGTTATTAAAATTTTTTAAGAGATACAGAATACATCTTAAAATATATTCTGTATCTCTTAAAAAATTTTAATAACTGCTACAAATATTTAATGGTTAATGGCTTGTCAATATACCTTTCAAATTTATTTAATATTAAAATTGGCAAAGAAAGTTTGGACAAACTTCTATTACACTTTCTTTCTTTTCTTTAGACACTCATCTCTCAACTGGTAGGTTGCTTCTTAATATCATATAACAAGCCAATAATGTTGCATTTTTATAAAAATTCTCAAACTGTGTTACATTTTTTTATTAGTCTATCTGTACCAACTATGCTTAACTTTTTATCTGTACTAAGAATTTCCAAATTGATTTTCATTTAATTTTCTCGGTAATATAGTGTGAATTCAGAGAATTAATTAATGTAATTTGAAATTGTTTTAAAACATGTATTTTATAAAAATGTTTTAAGTCAGAAAATCTGTTTTGCAAGAAGTTAGGAAAATAAGGTCTATTAAAATGAATACTAACAGTCTTAATGTTTTTTAAATTATCTTACATATTATTTTTAAAATATCTTAAGCATATTTAGGTTTGTACGTTTGTATGAATTTTGTTACCATTTCTTCATGGCAACAAAAAAAGGTGAGATCCAAAAATGAAGATAATTAACTTTTATTCTTTTTATGCAAGCACTTTGTTCCTAGTTTTTCCAATCACAATGACTAGATTTACTGTCAATTAAAGCTTTAATTAAAAACCTATAATTTAAGAAATGCAAGGTAGAAACAAAGCTGCAGTTCCCAGTGCTGGTGACACCATGCTTCACTCTCAACTAACTCATTGCTTGGCTGCACCATACTAGTTGCATTCTTCTGTGTAGTTTGTGGGTTTAAATCCTATCTTTGGTCTTAGAATGTTTGCATTTAATTCGTTTTAAACTATGAACCGCTGTCTAATTAGTCCATGATGCCGAAAAAGTTATCGTTGAGCAACAACCTCTTCAGTCTGAGCCCTAAAAGTTTTAGAACATTTCCTACTACTTGGCTCCTGTTTAAACTACTTGGCTCCTGTTTGTTCCATCGACTGAAAATTTGAGATTGTTTATTTTTTGTTGCCCGACTTAATTTTTAGCTCTGAAAGCCATTCTTCTCATACAACAAATGCTTAGGCAATAGTTTTGTTAATCAAACAATAACACAATACAATTATTTATACTGAAATAAAAAGCATTAACTGTGCAGGTTTGGCACAATTTCCAATTTTTGTGCCAAGTGCTCTACAGCTATATTGCCTACCTAAATTACCTCACTAGGCGCAGTATCCGTCTACCTAATACCGATCACGTTTGAATTTCAACTTTGGAATCACGCACTTTATTTAATTCCAAATATCAACATTTTGAATATTTTATTATTATTACATACTATAGAAATATTATAAATGATTCTAATAACTAGAAACAAATTTTAATTAACCGGCATTGGCGTCCTCCTTTAAAAAAAACCAGGGAATAAAGCTTAATTTCTAATCTTAACTGATTGTGTTTTTTATTAAACACAAATTTTAATTTACCAGGTAGTGATGTCCACCTTTAAAAAATTTCAATGCAGCACAATCTGACACTAACGTGAAACACGTAATAAAGCTTACTTACAGATTTACATACTTATGCAAACATATATTTTTATAAAAAAAAACTAGAGTTTCTTATTGTCACTCTGAATGAAATTTTAATGAAAAACAATAACTCACCTAATCTTCACTGCTTTTGCAATCATTGCATGCTGTTTGAGAATAAACAGTTTTAACAGCTTTGAAGAAATCTTCTTTATTTTCCTTATGGTTTCTCCATCATGTATACTCTGCAATGTATGAATCAAAGTGACTAGTCGCATGATTAGTGCCCCACACAGATCTTTTATAGGCAAACCAAACAAAAATTTGAAATAATATAGCTTTAAAAAAATTGAAGTCCAGTAACGTAACGATTTCTTAAATTGTAAATAAAATACTTATTCAAGCGTGGCACCCAAAAAGAAAATCGCGTTACGCAAACACTTTCTGAACTGTTGAGTCCGTTTGCTGCCTCCTTAGTGCATTTTACCCATTGTACTGTTACTCTACTCTTAGACTGGCATTTATACAAATATTTACATGTTTCTTTAAATATATCCATATAATATATTGCCTGAGTACATAGTGGATAGTTCTATTAGATCCTTATACTTCTCTACTTTAATGCTTTAGCTAATTGTTTTTAATGCACTCCAATAGCTTTGCTTATCAGATTTGCTTGGAAAAACAGCTTTGTCTATTTAATAAAAATACTTTAAGAACAGAAAATGAAGATTCTTAAAAACATGATATAAAATCTTCTATTACAAAAAAAATTATTTAAGTAATAAAAAAGTTGACATGGTAAATAAAATAGTTTTATATTTTTTGAACTGGTTGCAAAATTTCTTTTATACAAATTATAAATCTTGGATTCTTTATAAAGCTGAATTAATAAATTAAGCAAAATGTTTTTCATTATTGATTAATATATATTCTTAAATTTGGAAATGTGTGTACTGTTGCTTTCATTCTTTATAATTTTATCTTGGCAACATCTTAAATTGGTGGTTCTTTTTTATATTAGCTCTTACAATCAATATAAATATTTAGAATATCTAAATATTGATAATGAATTTTTTGATGAGAAGTTGAAAATATTGATTGTCTATAGCATTTATATAATTAATGTAACTAATTTTAACTACTTGTATGAATTCTGTAAAACTATTGACTTAGTTAATGCTTCTGAATTAATAATTTTAAGGCAAAAATTGTTCTTATTAGTTTTTACAAATATTTATTTATTACAAATATTAATATTTATTATCTCATTTAAAATTATGGTTAAAAATATACTGTTCGTATTTGGCCAAAAGGAAGATACAGTTCTATTTATTTAATGATTGAGTGTCTGACCTGGAAAAATTAAATATTTCCTAGACTTCCCCCCTCCCTGAAAAAGATCTATAAACCAAGCATATTTGCTTTGCATTATAAAAAATGTTTGAAAGGAAATATTACACCTAAGTTCTAAGAAAATATTGCACCTAATTATATTTTCTTATAATTTTAAAATCTTAGTATTTAATATTCAAGATATTTTATGCTGTACAAATTTATCTAATTTTTTGTATTGAAAATTATTTTTCAGATTTTAAAAGAAAAACTACATTTGGCCCAGCCAGATGTAGTTGTTGATGATGGAACAGGTAAACTATTAAAAAATACTAGTCTTAAAATTTTTCATTGTTATAAAATACTTCCCACACAAGTTAAGTGCATCATTGCAGTTGTAATTGGTTATTTCACTTTGATTTATAAATTGTCATAAAAAAGAAAATATTTATGAAACTTAAATGTTACACTATTATTTTCGACAAAAGCTTACTTAATGATTATCAAGTTTTATGTATCAAATTAAAATTTATCTAATTCCCTTAATCTAGAATTATTTAGCAATAAAAAATTTTAAGTTTTTATAGCTGTTATATAATTACCATTACCCATGCAATTCTTAATAAATTATATAGACTTAATCAATGTTTTATTAAATATTTGTTTTCCTTTACATACACTAATTAAAAATGAAAATATGTTTTACTGATATTACTTTACTTAAACTCAAAATTCTTAAGTTCAATGGAATAAAATATTCTCGTTATAAAATATAACTGCTTAATAAGTTTTATTATATTTTTCTCTTTATATTCATATGTTGTGTTTAATACTAACTTATTTTAGTTTTATAAACTATTGAATTTTTATTTAGGTAAAATTTTGCTTTCAAGTGACCCAGAAGATATGACAGGTTTGTCTAGTTTTTTAAATAAGATTCAAAAATTCACTTTCTTTTCACTAAGATTAAGTTGCATCTTTCTGTTTTATTTTTTATATCCATATAATGTCTATGATTCAAAGCTATATTGTCTTAGGCTCATCAAGAATGTAATCTGAAATCTTTTTAATCTCAAATAAGAGATAATATTTTGCTGGGGGAAAAAAAATAAAAGAAAGAAAACTGATTCTCAAATTTTGATTTGTTATATTTGTTTGATTTAAAAAAAAATTGATATCAATTAACTATTATTTCATATGCACAACTTTAAAAAAGATGTTCTCTACTGTTGCTTTAATTGATACTCTTGGAAATCCTTAAAAAAAATTTTTACTTTTTCCCTTTATTGATAGTTTACTTTACTACTCTTAATTGGGCAGTAAATATTGCTGAAAAATAAATAGCAATATTTCAGTTGTTGGGTTATGTGTGCTTCAGATTGTGTAAATTTAGCTAAATTAGTTTTAAGATTTTAACAAAACTAAATATATTTAAAGTTTATGTTTGTTTAGTGTTACATTTTGTATTGTCAAGTTATTTATTGATGA